>CABEGB010001487.1:0-70801 GCA_901521435.1 Crematogaster levior
CTGCTATTTTACATATAGCAATAACATCATAAGAAGAAAGCGTATATAACCGATGCGTATAGAAGCGATGATAACTGTATCTCGATAATCCACAGTAATTCTTAACATTAATAAAAAAGTAGACTAACACTAACATAATAACTATATTATCAAATATTTATCACTTTAGAAATATTATTTTTTCACAAATGTTGATTGTGATACATGTGTCAATATAATGGCAGCAGATAATTTCACGGAATTTGATGTTATAACGGCTGCGTTCGCTTTGGGCGCTCATGCGCTATAAGCGCTCACGCTTAAAAGCACTATTTTCAATCGTTCCGTTTAGCTTCTAAACGCTCATGTTGAAATAACTAATGTTGTTCGCTTTGGAATCGTTAGCAGATATAAGCGTTTAAAAATGGAGGATAAAAAAATATTAATTGCAACACTATTCGCTCAAAAATCAAAATCCCTTAGTAAAAATATGTAAAGAAATGAACTCACCACTTTCAATTCGTATTGCCTCATCAGGGGACACATATATCCCATATGTTTCTCCTGTCTTTCTATATTTTAAATGTATTAATATTTTTTCCGATGTCATATTCCTCGTATAACTCATTCAACAGATTAAGCGGGTTTATTCAAGTGCGTTCGTTTTGATCAATAAGCGCTTATTGGCGCTTACGCTTTCGCTGCCCTAGGGTACGTTCCAAAACTTTACCCGGGTGCACTATAATACTAGAAGTACTATAGCATACGTGACATATACTATAACAACTTCTAGTGTATAGTTACCCGGGTAAGGTTTTGGAACGTACCCCTACGTAGATGTAGAAAGGTTTGTTCTTTCCAGCTGAACTTTCTGTACTAGTTCATAAACTGTACACTGAGGCGTTCTTTTTAGCAGAAGTGACATCCGAGATGACTGTTCTTTTCAATAGTGCAACAGAACTGAGTACAGCAGTTCACTGAACTGCCTGCCCCAGGTCTTGAGTTAGTGCAGCGGTACAGTTCAATATGGCAGCTTAGGCAAAACGAGAATAACAGTACAACTTAACTTAAAATTAAAAACATTAAAAATTAAAAACAGTACAACTTAACCTAAAATTAAAAATTATATTATCTTTATATTTACTTTTTTAAGTTATGTTAATACTTAAGATTTTTTACTCT
Organism: Crematogaster levior; assembly: GCA_901521435.1. Taxonomy (NCBI): domain Eukaryota; kingdom Metazoa; phylum Arthropoda; class Insecta; order Hymenoptera; family Formicidae; genus Crematogaster; species Crematogaster levior. The sequence goes on from CABEGB010001487.1 coordinate 1,162, forward strand.
ATATTCGTCTTTTACTATTATTTTTGCGCATATAAAAATATTATTGATCAGTATTTTTACATATACTTGTACACACACACACACACACACACACACACCGACACCACGCACACACATTGTAAATACATACTGGTAGTATCTACCATAGAAGTAAATACGATAAATAAGATGCTATATATTCAATAACACACGACAAACAAACATATAGTAAAAAATTTTAAGTATTAACATAACTTTAAAAAAGTAAATATAAAGAGAATATATGATATATAGAAAGTTTTTTTAGCTTTTTGAATTTATATTTTTAATTTATATTAATTATATTAGACCTTTAGTCGTATAAAAAAAAGTTTTCGACATGGAGAAAATAAGTGTTGCATATATTACAAGAGATGCAGCTGGAAATATTTTAATTGATAAAGATGGAAATATTACTTGTAAATTGGAAGGTATTAAAATTATGTATCTAAATATATCAATAAACATTATCTATGCAAATAGCTATTTAAGAACTAAATTTCAATATATAAATATTTATTTAATAAGAAAATAAAGATGATAAGTATAATATAATAATCTTATTATAATATTCTTGCAGAAGGTGTAATATTTAAATTAAAATATCAAGATATTGATTTTAGTTGCAATACAGTGCAATGTACTGTCGATGATCAATTAGTATTTATTAAATTACACCAAGATATATAACAAAATGTACAAAGAAATACAAACAATGAAAGAAATAATATTGATGAAAAAAAATCCGGAATCATGTGTCGCGTCATGTTGATTTCTGCACTGTAGCGTTCTTTTCGTTTCTATCTACATTTCTGCACCTATGAAATTTTTACTGTACTCGTCAGTTCTAGTTCAGAACTAGTGCAGAACTAGTGCAGCTGAAAAGAACAAACCTTATAACAAACCTATAAGCATTCGAGCAGGAGTTATGACGTCACGATAATGTCATTATTAGACCAATAAGCGCTTACGGCTCCAAACCGAACGGTATAAGCACAGATTTCTATATATTACCCTAAATCGCTAACATGCTATAGTTTGGTATAGACTGAAGCAGGGTTGGACATGTATTATACATGCGGTATTAGACATGTATTATACATGGTATTCTACGGTATAATATATCACTTAGTTTTATACTTTGACTATAGAAATATGGACTGCTAGCCCCCCACTTTTTGCTGTATCCAAGATGTGTCACGCCGCCATCGACCAATTGAGGAATGCAGGAACTAAAATATGTATAACAGCAAGTTTCGAGATCGGTGAGTGATACACGCAGAGTAATGTAATAATTTTTTTATTTTATTATTTATACAATCATCACTGGTGCAGAGTGACCAAATTTACAACGAAACTGCGAATTGCAGATAATAATTTAAAAATGGTCGTATACTGTTTTGTACAAGGGTGCAAAACAACAAAATATAAATGTAAAACGGATAAAGAAAATAATCCTGTTTCTCCTGTGCCTATGTTTGGGTAAGTAAAAAAAGGCTAACCTCAAACGTATAATATATTAACGTTGCTGTAAAAAAATTTATATATAATCAATAATATTATATATTAATTAAGAAATAAATTAGAAAATAATTATTAATACTTAACATATTCATATTTTTACTTTTATTCTTATATAGATTTCCCAGTAATAAAATAGTACGGCAGAAGTGGATAAATGCTTTGTTAGAAAATCAAGAAAATGCAGAAAATCCACCAAAATGTAGCAGAATCTGTATAAAACATTTTGCGGATGACCAAATTGAAAAATTTGGCTTTACAAGTATTCGATTAAAGAAGGATGCTATTCCAACAATATTTCCGAATGTAGCGCAACAGAGGTAAAGTGTAAAAAAAAAATTTATGTATCAATTATTGATATGTAGTATATACTTTAATTTAAACTTTATACAGAATTGCAATTTAATATAATTAAAATTAATCAAAAAACAAATTTTTATGAGTGTATATCTTAATTTTTTCAAAGCAAATTCTATAATTTATTAATTGTTTGTATAGAGAGAAAATCCATCAAGGATTCCATGTGGAAAAATTTATTCCGCATACTTCTTCCTCTGTAAAGAATGTCAATATGATCGAAACAACGTCTCAAAACATCAGTGAAGAAATAAAACTTATTCCACGAACTTCTTCTTCCGAAGAGAATGTCAATGTGATGGAAACAATGTCTCAAAACATTAGCGAAGAAATAAATTTATCATGTTCTTTTAATATAGAAGCTGAACATGAACAAATAGTCACCAGCAAAACAATTAGATATCTTGGAGATTTAAAAAGTGTTCAGTTAAACAACATGTCCCAAAATGATTTAATAAAAATTGTTAAAAAGTTTCAAGAAATTTTGATTAAAAAAAACAAAGTTATTAAACGTCTACAAACTAATCATAATCGCAAGAAAAAGAAAATTGAAAGTATAACAAAGTTGTTAGATGAATTAAGGAAGGAATATAATTTGTCTTCAAATTGTGCCGAATTATTAGAGGTAAATTAAAGTATATTTAATTAAACTATATGTATTGTGTAAAAGATAATTGGTGCTTATAAACTCAAGTAGTACAAATGTCTAAATACATTTAAAGAGATATTTGGGCTATGATATGTATGTGTGTGCATACTAGACTGTTTGAATCACTTTGATCTTATATTATACAATTGTCACTTTGATCATGTAGTCATAGAATTTTTTGTAAATAATATTACTTTTATAAATAATAATTATAAGTAAATAATGAATATAAATTAAAAATAATAAAGCTTTATAAATTACAATATAAATAGTATAAATAATAGTATAAATATATGCCATGCTAATGTTAAGTAATAAAGAAATGCGTACTCATAAATGTCTTTAAAACTTGTTATTATAATATTATAAATGTATATTTGTATATATAAATATATAAATATATATATATAATAATTATATGATTTATTGTATATATAATCTTATTAAATTATTTTTCTCTTTTTTCATGTTTCTAGAGTATTTCGGAGAATATTGATATTATTCGAGAAATTGAGACTGGAAAAAAAAACGGCAAATATTCGCAAGAATTACGTGTTTTTGCACTAACGTTAAACTTTTATAGTTCAAAAGCATATGAATACGTTAGAAAAACTTTTAAAAATAAATTACCAGCTCCATCCACTATTCGTGCTTGGTATAATAGTACAAATGGATTACCGGGATTGACTCAAGAATCAATAAATATATTGAAAAGAAGATGCGAAAATGCTGGTGAGCAGAAATTATATGCATGTTTGACTATGGATGAGATGGCTATCAGAAAACAAGTAGAATGGGATGATACAAATAAAAGATATATTGGTTATATTGATTATGGATATACAAATAAAAATCCTGAAAATTTGCCTTTAGCAAAGAATACATTAGTATATTTGTTAACCGGTATGAATCAAAGATGGAAGATACCAGTAGCATATTTTTTAGTTAATGGGCTTTCTTCTAATGAACTAGCCGAAATTACAAAGACTGTTCTTACTTTTATAAGTACATGTGGAGTTCAGATCATAGCTTTAACTTTTGACGGACTTCCATCTAATATTAGTATGTGTAGACATTTAAATTCAAGTATTAATAATAATGAATATTTTTTTTTACATCCAACCGAAAAATATAAAATTTCAATATTTTTTGATGCAGCACACATGTTAAAATTAATTCGGAATACTTTCGCGTCAAAAAAAATGTTATATGATGGCGAAGGAAATGCCATAAATTGGGAATTTATTATCAAGCTTAATGAAATTCAACAAAAAGGTTGCTTTCATTTAGCTAATAAATTATCCTCTAAACATGTGCAATGGTTCAAAAATAAAATGAACGTAAAATTAGCTGCACAAACCTTAAGCGAAAGTTGTGCTGCAGCTTTGGAACAATTGCACGATAATGGTCATTTAGATTTTTCTGGATGTCTTGCCACTGCTAAATTTTGCAGAATAATTAATAATACTTTTGACTGTCTCAATTCCAGAAGTTTATATTCTATTAAATTTAAGAAGCCATTGTCAAAAAATAATATGAAAGAAATGTTTACATTTTTTAATGAATCTATTGAATATTTGTCGTTAATTAAATTAGAAATTAATGGACAGCTGGTGATTGAAACAAAATCTAAAACTGGGTTTTTGGGTTTTATTATAGATCTGAAGAATTTAAAAGTTATATTTTGTGATTATGTAGAAAAAGGATACATGAGATATATATTAACTTATAAGTTGTCACAGGATCATTTGGAAATGTTTTTTTCGTGTATTCGAGCGATGGGAGGCTATAATAATAACCCGAATGCTAAACAATTTATGGCTTCGTATAGACGCCTTTTACATCATAACGAAGTTACGTCATCATCACAAGGAAATTGTATTTCATTAGATAATACTTCTATCTTAAATGTTTCATCGAGACAAAAGTCTAACACAAATATTGAAAATAAAGATAAAGAAGATGAATATATTTTAACTGTCGATGATTTACCAATTTCACAAATAAGTAATGCTGCTAATAATGATGCAGTTATATATATAGCAGGATACGTTGAAAGAAAAATTTTAGATTCATTAAAATGTAACGTTTGTTATAATTTATTGAATAATAGTGAAGAAATGACGTCAACATTTATTGCTCGAAAAAGTTTCGGCTTTTTAAGATACCCTCGAAAAGATACATATATTTTGTTAAGTGCTGCGGAAAAAGTTTTTAATTTGTTTAAAATTAGTAATAAGTTAAATGATTTAAATACATATAAAAGATTAATTTCAAATACTGTAAGAAATATTAATATAAGTGCGTTATTTAAAAATTTTGATTTTCACATAGAGTTTATGGAAACATTTAATATTATGGACAACCATAAATTTATAATAATAAAATCAATTATTGAGTTGTTTTTTAAAGTTAAATTATATTTCTATGGTAAATATATAACTCTAAAAGAGCATAATGTGTTTGTTAGACATGATTTAACAAAAAGTATTCTTTTCAAAGGGCAATAATAACTTTTCTTATAAATTTTATGTTTGCAATGATATAGATAAGTGCAATTATATTTGTTTCATAAGTGCAATTATGTATGTTTTTTTTGTTTAAATACATATATCTTGTGTTTTTTATGTTTAAATACATATATCTTTTAAAACATTTTATAGATATGTATACTACTTTATTTTATTTATTATCCTGAAACTTTATTTTGAATCTATAATATTATTAAAGACTCTTTTACTAATATTTTTATACATACATACATATATATATATACATGTATAAAAACATTAGTATATATATATATATATATAATATTTGTAAAAATATTATTTTTTTAATATTTTATATCAATTAAAAAGTTATAATTTTTACTTATTTCTCTTTTATTAGAATACAGAATTTATTAGAATACAAAAACTTTGATAATAATAGTTTCAAATTAAGATGTACAAATTAATCGTATTCAAATTTCCCGGTTTTTGGTTCATGGGGCGGAGCTTATATCTCCGAGATGTTAGATACACTCATAGCATGGATCTAAAGAAGATATGGATGGAGTCTAAAGTGTGTATACGGGCAAGGGGGCTGTGAAATTTGCGGTAAGGGGAATGCATAGTGCTGTCTCTTTCTGTAGGTAACCTTCGTATGTTTCCGTCGCATATCCGATGATTCCCGAAAGATTATATATCCCATATTAGCTAACTCTTGAATACGTCAATTTTACTTTATATAAAGCGTCTACAAGGAGTTATGATATATAAACTATACAAGACGCAATGCGCAGTTCGGATATCTTCGGTTACATTCGTTACAAAGCCGAAGGTTACCTACAGAAAGAGACAGCACTATGCATTCCCCTTACCGCAAATTTCACAGCCCCCTTGTTATAGACTCCATCCATATCTTTTTAGATCCATGACTCATAGCGTTGCTAAACAATAGAAAAAGTGGGGGGCTAGCAGTCCATATTTCTATAGTCAAAGGTTTTATACATATTATACGGTATGTGGCGCCATCTTTACATTATGATATGTACCATCGACATGTCGATGATATGTAGATTACAGTGTTTATCGTTTACATAACATTTAAGCCTCCTCTACAATCGACAAGAATCTTGAAGTCGTAGATCCAGTTGTAAGTCGCATTTGAATTTGTGTTTGAGAGGTTATTTTCGGTCGCAAAACAGTCGTAGTCGCAGTCGTTCGAATTGAAATGGAATCAATAGCAACAAAAATTAAGAGGGATATCAAGCAAACTATATCTCCACGTGGTGCATCTTGAGTAACGTCTAAATAGTTCGAAATAAAGTTATTTTTGTTTAAAAGCCATGCAGAAATATGATTATTTTGATTGTGATTATGAAAACTAAATTACGATTTTTTTAACATAAAAGTGGTTATAACTTGGAAACAATTCATTTCCGGACCTATGTTTATATAACTTTTGTTGCTTCTTTTTGGACTCTGAATCATCTCCAGAAGTGGCGCAGGCGAGTTTCCGGACACCCTGTATATTTATTTTTAGAAACATCTATAGAAATACAAGAGAATGTAAGTAATTCGCTTGACAAAGTAAACAGAAATAATGAATCCATAACTTGGCAACAAGTTACAAAGCGTCATATTTCATCAGAAACCACATCTCCTAAAATTAAAAAAAGTGGCAAGCCTTTTACTAATACATCAATGCATTCAGAGAAAGAAGCTGTTATGGGTTGTTTTTCAGATATCAATGAATTAAGTGTATTATATATAAGAAAATGCAGAAAATCTAATTTTTATATTACTAATAACATTATATTGAAATGTACGGTCAAACATTGCGATGAAAATACAGCGTTTTCTATGAGTTTATTTGCTGAAAGAAAAGAAAACAGTCCACTTTAATTTGAAAATAAAATACATTTGAGATACATTACCATTGTTTAATTTTTCACCATACATGTTTTATTTTTATATATACTCTTTATTTAGTTTTACAATAATATTACTATATTTTTAAGTTATTTATATTTTATATGCATTTTCCACTTGCTATACGTCTTCTAGTTAAAAAATAAAGTTTTATCTATATAGTATAATATATATAGTTTCCAAAATTTAATATGTACAATTTTTCAATTTAAGTTTACATGTATTGTGTGTGCAGTAAAAATTACTTTTAGCAATTATAATAATATTATTATAATATATTACTGTAATTTCTATGCTTTAACTATTAAAATCCCTTACATCAGTATTTATATCAATATTATTATTTGAATTTACCGCCTAAAAATACATATTTTACCGTATCAAAAATGGCTGCCAAAGTCAAATCTTCAAATCGTAACACACTTTTCCTACTTTTTCTACGCCATCCAATGTATAATAGAGATCAGTGGTCTGAAGTGAAGCCAAGCCGCCATATGTCTGGAGTCCACATGTATAGTGCTTCGTAGAGACGTGTTAGTGTGATAATCAGGTCAGCGCGTTTCAATAATATTTTTATTATAATTATAAAATACACTTATATAATTAGTTTTTATGTTATTCATACAGTACACTATTGTGGCACAATATTACAAAATTACAAATATGCCAAATAAATTTGCAGTTTGCAATTGCAAATCTGGTTGCAAAACTTCTGATACTCATTTATTCCGGTAAGTGCTTATAATTAAAAAATATTAAAGTTATACAATACAAAAATAAAGTAAAATATAAGATGGAAATTAAAAATTATTTTTATATATATTTTATTATAATTAATTTAGCAATATAAGTTATATTTTATGTTTTTACCACATCTATAATTAATGTACTATGCTTTTTAGATTTCCAATAAAAAACGAAGAACTATGTAAAATTTGGTGAAAGCAATTGAAAGAGGGGAACGGAAACTAACAAATAGTAGTCGTGTTTGCAGTCTACATTTTAGAAAAACAGATTATTTAGACAGACTACGAACTTATCAACAACGCTTAAAAACTGATGCTGTTCCTTCGCTATTCTTTTCTGCAGCACGTTTAATTCCAATAAGAAAACGCTTGCTAAAATTATAACAAATATGAACAAGAATGTTTGCTCACCTATAGCGTCCACATATACAAGAACTCCAACACAGCTATCTTCAGTAGCAACCAAAGAAGTGTCACAAGAATTACTTGGTAAGTTATTATAAATTTATAATTAATAATAACATATTTAATAATTAAAATAAGAATAAACAATTTATTACGGCTCCTTTGATATCAAATCACAAATTAAAACAAGCCTTTTAGGAGCCTGGACATATATGTATGTACGCAAATATAAATCATTACGAACGTTAAACGCGTTTCGGCTCACTGAGCCCTCTTCAGTAACGCAAATTTAAAAATATAAATAAATAAAAACATAAATTAGATATAGATATTTGCCGAGTATGTAGTCCTTGTGAAGGGCGCAAACTCATTGTCAGTGGCGTTGGAAAGAACGTAACCATGGGCGACCTGGTGTTGGTGGCTCCCACGAATTGACCATTTCCGAGGAGCGATAACCAGATGTGTGCGCTACATCGTGATGAGAATAAGGAAAAGCAAGATTTATATTATCTATTGTTTGACAATTATAAATTTTAATAGCGGTAATTAGTGCTCAAATGTCTGGATGTAGGTATTTAAAGTTTATGAAATAAACGTAATAATTACTTTAGCAAATTCATAAGAAGTAATTATGGTATAATTTAAAGCTACTTGATTTTTGAAACAGTACCTGTTCTTGCTCTTCCCAATTTCATCGTGCGATCTCTTATTGTCTAACGTCTTGATAGCTGTTATTATCGGGACGAATATTTAATAATGTTAAATTAATATTATTTACCTAGGTCATGTATTACTTACTTTACTTTTAAAGTTCAATAATCCTAATTTCACGAAAAATGAGGGTTATCCTGATGAAAATTATATAGTATTATCTTTGGACGATACACAAAGCGAGAATGAATGTAATAATAATAATAATAATACTGTATGTGAAAGAGAAACACAGTTAGAACATAGTCCTAGGAAAAAAAGATGAAAAAAGAGATAAAACGTCTTCAACAAAAAGTTCGGCGACAAGTAAAAACCGTAAAACAAATGAGACAATTATTACAGCATTTAAAATCGAAAAATAAATTAAGCACAAACTCTGTGACATTACTGGAAAATGAATTTGAAAGTTTACCTTTGAACTTACTACGAAACGAGGTATTGAATAAAGATAAAAACGAATATGATAGACGTTATAGTGGTGAAATTAAAGATTTTGTAACATGTACATAAAGAAACATATGTACATAAAGAAGGTTATATGTAATAATAAATATTAATTATCGCAATAAATTAATGTACTTTGTACATTTTATTAGAAACCTGTTCATTTTATAAAATTCATCTTCTGTAGTTTTTGGAAAATTTATGATTTCACTTTATTCTTTTCCAGATGGAAATATTATAATTACAAAAAATATTAAACCTCTAATCCGTCCTACATACTAATTTTTCTTGCAATAATTATATCATATCGATGTAAAATTTGCCATAAATATATTTTATTTTTCTATAACTGTTACATCCCAGTCACCAGAAGCTCTAAAATCGACGCATAGGATAACTTTAAGATATCTTTTATAGCGTTTTTCACTGGGAGAACTGGTGCGCACTGAGTGCGCACTCGCCTTGGGCAAGGTCTGTAGATTGAGGAACGGACTAGGGTCCGAATTTATAGTCGTTTCTCAAATCTTGAGATGTAAGAATTTCTCAAATCTCAAGTTGTTTCTTTACATTGTGAGAGCTGATCTTGTCTACTTTATAATCTATGGTTCAATAGAGAAAAGGAAGGGCACTTAAAATCTTATGTACTCTTCCTTTTTTCTCTTGAACCATAGATTATAAAGTAGACAAGATCAGCTCTCACAATGTAAAGAAACAACTTGAGATTTGAGAAATTCTTACGTCTCAAGATTTGAGAAACGACTATAAATTCGGACCTAGGTAAGATCGTCGCATGGTCCGCCATTTTTGAGCCTGCGAGTTTGTGGTGGTGTACGTAGTATATAGCTATTAGTTGTGTGAGTGAGTAATTACCATAGACATTTATAATATACTATATATTATAAATGTCTATGGTAATTACTCATGCGACGACCTTACCTAGTCCGTTCCTCAATCTACAGACCTTGACCTTGGGCAATGTGTTTCACTGGGGAATTCCGTACGCATTAAAACGGTGCGTTCTGTTTTACTGGAAAGCCTAGTGCTGAGTTTTCGCACTTTAGTGCAAGAATTCGGCACGAGCTCTGAGAGACAGTGCCAGTTCAGTGCAATATGACTGCGCGAGATCCATGATTAATATTTGAACTTTAATATTTTCTTTTATGTACATTGTGAAATGATATGTATTTCACAAGCTGGAATTCAAGAGAACACACAAAAATTAAATGACGCTGAAGCTAGCAGCGGATTCGTAGCAGCAGATTCGTCAAAGCAGGGGTTCTCACTTAAAATAAAATCATAAGAAATTTCAACAAATAAGGACAAACCAGCAAGTAATTACACAAAATACACTTATACGCTTCTAAATCGACCACGCCTAGTCAGAAAAATTAAAAAAAATGCGCACGGTTACGGAAATTGTTTAAACAATTAATTATTGCAGAAACAAGGGATGGGAGCCTCGATCGGGGCTGGAATTTTTTGTAGAACATCCTCTTACGCTTCTGAATCGACCCCGCCTAGTCAGAAAAATTAAAAAAAATGCGCACGGTTACGGAAATTGTTTAAACAATTAATTATTGCATAAACAAGGGATGGGAGCCTCGATCGGGGCTGTAATTTTTTGTAGAACATCCTCTTACGCTTCTGAATCGACCCCGCCTAGTCAGAAAAATTAAAAAAAATGCGCACGGTTACGGAAATTGTTTAAACAATTAATTATTGCAGAAACAAGGGATGGGAGCCTCGATCGGGGCTGGAATTTTTTGTAGAACATCCTCTTACGCTTCTGAATCGACCCCGCCTAGTCAGAAAAATTAAAAAAAATGCGCACGGTTACGGAAATTGTTTAAACAATTAATTATTGCAGAAACAAGGGATGGGAGCCTCGATCGGGGCTGGAATTTTTTGTAGAACATCCTCTTACGCTTCTGAATCGACCCCGCCTAGTCAGAAAAATTAAAAAAAATGCGCACGGTTACGAAAATTGTTTAAACAATTAATTATTGCATAAACAAGGGATGGGAGCCTCGATCGGGGCTGGAATTTTTTGTAGAACATCCTCTTACGCTTCTGAATCGACCCCGCCTAGTCAGAAAAATTAAAAAAAATGCGCACGGTTACGGAAATTGTTTAAACAATTAATTATTGCATAAACAAGGGATGGGAGCCTCGATCGGGGCTGTAATTTTTTGTAGAACATCCTCTTACGCTTCTGAATCGACCCCGCCTAGTCAGAAAAATTAAAAAAAATGCGCACGGTTACGGAAATTGTTTAAACAATTAATTATTGCAGAAACAAGGGATGGGAGCCTCGATCGGGGCTGGAATTTTTTGTAGAACATCCTCTTACGCTTCTGAATCGACCCCGCCTAGTCAGAAAAATTAAAAAAAATGCGCACGGTTACGGAAATTGTTTAAACAATTAATTATTGCAGAAACAAGGGATGGGAGCCTCGATCGGGGCTGGAATTTTTTGTAGAACATCCTCTTACGCTTCTGAATCGACCCCGCCTAGTCAGAAAAATTAAAAAAAATGCGCACGGTTACGGAAATTGTTTAAACAATTAATTATTGCATAAACAAGGGATGGGAGCCTCGATCGGGGCTGGAATTTTTTGTAGAACATCCTCTTACGCTTCTGAATCGACCCCGCCTAGTCAGAAAAATTAAAAAAAATGCGCACGGTTACGGAAATTGTTTAAACAATTAATTATTGCATAAACAAGGGATGGGAGCCTCGATCGGGGCTGGAATTTTTTGTAGAACATCCTCTTACGCTTCTGAATCGACCCCGCCTAGTCAGAAAAATTAAAAAAAATGCGCACGGTTACGGAAATTGTTTAAACAATTAATTATTGCAGAAACAAGGGATGGGAGCCTCGATCGGGGCTGGAATTTTTTGTAGAACATCCTCTTACGCTTCTGAATCGACCCCGCCTAGTCAGAAAAATTAAAAAAAATGCGCACGGTTACGAAAATTGTTTAAACAATTAATTATTGCATAAACAAGGGATGGGAGCCTCGATCGGGGCTGGAATTTTTTGTAGAACATCCTCTTACGCTTCTGAATCGACCCCGCCTAGTCAGAAAAATTAAAAAAAATGCGCACGGTTACGAAAATTGTTTAAACAATTAATTATTGCATAAACAAGGGATGGGAGCCTCGATCGGGGCTGGAATTTTTTGTAGAACATCCTCTTACGCTTCTGAATCGACCCCGCCTAGTCAGAAAAATTAGACTAGGCGTGGTCGATTTAGAAGCGTATAAGTGTATTTTGTGTAATTACTTGCTGGTTTGTCCTTATTTGTTGAAATTTCTTATGATTTTATTTTAAGTGAGAACCCCTGCTTTGACGAATCTGCTGCTACGAATCCGCTGCTAGCTTCAGCGTCATAAAAATTAATCGTAAAAAACACTATAGGTCGTTCCAGATACTCGAAATATTGTTTATACTCTAGTACATTTAATGTCACATACAGAATGAACTAAATAAAATTATTGTTATATTTTCAAACTGTACAAAGAAAAGAAATTAAAACGTTCTTTACTCTGGATTGTTTTCGTGAAATGAAATTCTCATCAACATTTTTTTCGAACAACCTCAAAAACCAAAATCGGATATATGTATGTATATATTACTCTTTAATTTATCATATAAATCTTGTTCACTTGGATCGAGAGTTAAGCTTAATATGTCATCATTGACCTTAAAATTAATAGTAAATCCTTCCATAATTAATTATGTAATTTATATTCAGAGCAATAAAATATGCACAGAACTGCACTGAGAGTAACAGACATGGGGTCTGTTCTTTTCAGCTGCACTGCTGAACTAGTGCAATAAGTTAGAATGAGACATATATATATTTTTTCACTTTAACTTATTGCACTAGTTCAGCAGTGCAGCTGAAAAGAACAAACCCATGTTTAGCTAGAAGTGCAAGAAATTCGCACTTTCAGTGCACTCGGACAGTGCCGTCTAAACTCAACGAGTTTTCGGTGCGCACTCAGTGCTACCCAGTGAAAAACGCTATTAGATATCTTAAAGAAACATCTTAAAGATTTTCTTCATCGATTTTAGAGCTTGTGCTGACTGGGATGGTATTAATATTTTCAGAATTAAAAATGTTATACATGTAAATGTTATATATGTAAATATAATTATTTATATATTTATGTATATATAATTTATATATTCATGTATATATAATTATTTATATATTTATATTTAAAATATATAATGTGCAAGTCATATTTTTAAATATTCTATTGAAAATTTTCAAACAGATTTTAAAAAGTGCTATAGTTTGGTCATATCGGTTTTGGACAAATGGCTGCCATCCCCTCTCTTTGACTATTGGTTTCACTTCTCGTCTTCAAAGCTAGCAGTCTAGGGGTGCGTTCCGTTTCACGCATATGCGCGCATTTATCTATAGTACACGTTACATATACTATAGATCACGCGCGCATCATACGTGAAACGGAATGCAGCCTAGAGCAATATATAGAAGTCTGTGAGTATACCCAGTGAGCATTATTGAGATGATGAGGTCTTTAAGAAGACTTTTTGAAGACATCATTAATTTCTCTTGAAAATGATATCATTAAGTTATCTTTATGTAAGATGTCTTTCAGAATACCTCTTTATGATGTCTACTTGCAGATGTCTCTAGAATCTGTAGTAAACGATCTCTTATACAGCAGTACAAGTAAAACATCATAACCCATGTGAAACATAGCTTTTATTACAGATTTTTGTGTAGTAGAGAAGAGATTTGGAAATAGACGAGAAAAATAGACAAAAAGAGAAAGGAGCAGGTGAATTTATTATATTATAAAATAGTTTGGCAGTCGATTTAAATTGATTAAAGTTTTAAAGAGACAACCTCAAAAATTATTATAATAAAATTATTTCTGTATTACTCTAAAGTCTAAAGTATTGTTACAATTGGGGAAATATTTGTGACTATGTAGATTCTGTATTTATAATAAAAAACTTATATACATACAATATTGTATCATATTTCTTTTTTTATGTATAATAATAAAATACGTAAGAATATAAATGTTATAAATAACAATTCTTAATATTAACATTTTCATGACATTTATAAGAAGTCAAATTCTAATATTCTTTTGGATATCATTTATATGATGTCTTTTTCTCCTCTAAAATTGACGCATTAGAGGACTTATTGACATCATTATGTTATCTTTAAAATGGCGTTGTCGGACATCCAACTCTTAAACCTGAATACTTTAAGAGCTCTTTTTGATAACATAATGCTCACTGGGTAAGCAATGCTTATAAGCGCTTAAAGCGTGTGAGCGCCCAAAGCAAAGGCAATCAACGTCTTAATTAACGTTGCGCGACGTGAAAGTAAACACTAAACTTGAAGCATCTAAAATGGACGCGACGATGAACCCCTCACCCCTTCAATTTTACTCCCCGCGTCTAAAATAGTACTTTACACTCCCTCCAGATATTTCTCTCCATATTTAGGATTCTAGTTCTGCAGCCTGCTGTCTCTTGGTGTCAAAAATTGGAAAGTGATGCGATAGCTACATATATTTGTTTGACGATGATGTTTCTTAAATAAAAATTTCTCGATTTCAGGTATGCGTCTCCACTCATGGAGCACATAAAGAAAAAAATAAAAACACTTGTATAATATAATTCAAATCCACACACAAGTTATCGATCGAATCTACTTAGAACATGATCGGTTTAGCCATTATTGAGATCCAATAATTTTAGGTACTCACATAAAGATATACGGCTGCGTGTATACTTGACGCGAAACATCGTGTCTCTTGACATCGTATCTTTTCAGCACTGTGAGCGCATTTCCGCAACCAAAGAAGACGTTTAGTACACTCACTCACTCACTTGTTCATTCACACTCTCTCTCTCGTAGAATAAACGTCATGAAGAAAAAGAAAGAGGGAAGATGAACCATCGACCATGGTCATACCTAAAACGATCACAAACAAGTAGCGCGGCGCTCGTGTTGCTTTCCGATCCGTCTTCGATCGCAATCGGTCTCGTCTTCTGTCTTTCTACTCTGCGGAGCAGATTCAGCCACTTAATCAGCTGATTATTGTTTTCGTTCTCTGGCATGGAGCTGTGACGACGTGACGTTAGCACATACATACGTACGTATAAATATACCATACAACATTTACCCAAACATTTACCTAGCGACAAATCCATGTTTCTTTTTCTCGTTTCTGTTTCCGAGAAATAGCAAGTACTGTCTTTCCTGTTCTCCCTTCCCTTCTCTCCTCCTACCTCTGCCCTCGTGTGCGTGTGCGCTTGTGCACGTGAGAAGGAGGGCAGGCTTGCGCGCGCGTACATGTACGTGCTTCGTGCCAGCAGCGAGGAATCCGAAGGGAACAGAGGGAAAGACACGAGAGAAAAAGCGAAATTGTGTGGTGTGTGAAGTCGCTTGTGCGCCGAAATACGATATACGAAGGCGCGATCGTGTGTTCTGTCGTGCTACCATCGCTCTAACGACTAGCAACGTCGTGTATCGAGGATCTGTTCCGTGTTCATGTATTCCGCGCGCGCAATCGCGCGTTGCGTGTTTATGGTCACTGTTGTTTGCTAGTTTGTTACTGTCAGTCGCTCAGGAGACACGTAGTGACGCAGTAGACGGAGGACAGCGGCAACGACGACAGTGGTACGCGCACGGAGTGCAGTGGCGAACTCTCTTTTTGTTTCTCTCTGTCCCCTCGCACAATGAGAAAACACGGTGAAGTTTCACGGTGAAGTAAGTGTATTATATACGGCGAGATTGGACTCTGTTTTCCCGTTTATCGATTACGACGGCCGACGTTCTAGTCATCCGACGATGACGATGACGATGACGATGACGATGACGATGATAACCGTACGATCTCGATAAGCGATCAGATAAGAATTCCTTTGTTCCTCCGACGATTTCCCTATGTCCCCCTTGCTCCCCCCGCCCTCCTTCGTTCTGACCGTTCATCGAACAGTCTCGTATTTACCGTCGCTTTTTTTAACACGGTTGCGTAAACTGCTCGGAGTATGTCGCGTTGGCGTGTTTCCGAATTGGTCTATCCGTTCGTTTTCTAATTCGGTTCCTCCCTATATTCGCGATCTTCTTATTTACAGGAGCGACGCGCCATTCGATGCGGCTATCCTTTCCCATTTCGAGACCTTGTCGTCAATCGTCCCTAAGCGCGCAATTCGCGCATCACCACGCACAGCTGTGTGTTGCGTTGTGCAACACGTCTCCCTTTCTCCCTCCCTCTCTCTCTCCCCTTCGTGGCTCTCTTGGTTCCTCACTCCCTCTCTTTTTCTATCTCTTTCTCTTTACGATAGCTGGCAAAGTATAGACTCCCTTCCCTACTCCGTTTTGTTCTCACCGCCACCGCCACCGCCAGCCGTCGTTAACACACTACACTATACCACAAACGGGCCGATGCGCTTTCTCACTTTTCGTACATGTTGAATAATGCACCCGCATGACGACGACGATGCTTTGTGAGACGTTCCAAGTTTCAGCATCAATGATGACGACAATGACAATCGTGCGACGACGGTGTCGCGATGTACAGTAATGTCCACAATTCGCAAAGTTGTCGGGTGGTTTACGAATGGTGCATCTCGAACGTGAGTTCTTTGTCCTCCGCGAACAATGATTATGCGAACAGCGCAATTGACATCCGTCTCGTATACCCACGTATCATCGCGCGAATAATTTTTTCCGTCCCTCTTTTGATAAGCGTGCACAGAGACCAGGGAGAAGAGCCAGATTTTATTTTCCTTCCTAGCCCTCTGTCATTTATCCGTGTATGACAGAGACGTGTATCTCTGCAGAAATATGTGGCGAATGTTGTGCTCCTTTGTTTCCGTTCGTCTCTTCGTGTGGCTCATCGATGTCTGTGAACATCACACGATATCGAGGCGTTTTTTAGCGCAGTTAATAGATTTTATAAGTTTGTTTGTTCATATCTTGAAGATATAGTTAATCGGACAGAGTCTGATTTTTAATCGGAAGTTTTATATATTTTGATATATTTTGATATAATTGTTTTTTAAATGCAACTTTCTAACGTAATTTTTTTGCAAGTAGAATTAAAATCAAAGTGCGTATCAAAATGGGAGATCCATTGCAGAGATCAAATCTCTCGTAATGTTCGAAATATTTGAATTTTGAGTAATTTGTTTGTCACATGTAAATCCATAAATATCCCATAGAAATATTAAATAAATATTAAATATTAAATAAAAATTTTTTATCTTTAGATTAGAAATTTCATAATCTCCTAGTAAATATTTAATCTACATAAATATTATATTTTTTAATCTATTAAACGCTTGTATGTTCTACATGATAAAATAGACAAGCTTTTAATGCATATGTTAAAAAGACACGTATCTATATCTATTCTGTACTATACTTCTGTTCTATACTAATTTTGCTGTCTTACAGGTAGATAAAATTAATTCGGCAATAAAAAATGTCTGCGGAATCGCCAAGGCGAGGTATGCATAAAGGAGCTCAAATCGTTTCACCTCAACCCATAATAGATCGATCAATTATTGATAGTGTCGCTGGAATCATCAATGACATAGTACCACAGGTAATAAATTAATTTAATTAATTAAAATTTTACAAGAGGAGTACCAGTGGACCTCTTCAATTTTGCCGAACTTAACATATAAGTAGTACTACTTTCCCTCTAATCTATAGTAAAGTTATTTAATCCAACTCAATATAAAATATTCACAAATATTTATAAAAAAATGAGTTTAAAGTTTCCTGTGTTTCTTATATATGGTATCAATAAGTTTTCAGGTGTCGTAACCGAGAGGGAAACGTTGTATGTGTGGGTTTGAACTTTGTATTTTTGTGTATTTTTAAAATAATGTTATTTTTAAAATGTTATATTTTCAACCTTTTTTTAGCAGCATCAAAGTTGATTAATGTGCAAGGTATTTTTATTATTATTTTTGACAAAGACAAATTAGTAGGTTTTATAATTATAAAATTTATTTGCTATGTACTTAAAATATTTTCACGAAAAAGAAACTTACACGAAAGAAACATACAAAGAAAAAAAAACAAAAAAAATTTTTTTATCTTTTTTATTTTGGTCAAGATATTTATTTCTACCTACAATAAATAAAAATGTATATAATTATTTGTCCTCGAAATTTTCCTCGGAATCTTCAGATAATTGTAAATTACATATTTTTGAGTATTTAGATGATAAAGGTACCCAGAAGAATTCCAAGGATTTATATGTATTTTGGTAGAAATGAAAATCTTGACAAAAGTAAAAAAGATGGAAATTTTATTTATTTATTTTTTTGTATAGTTTTTCTTTTGTGATAAAATATTTGAAGCGCAAACAAATAGATTTTGTGTTTATAAAAGCTACTAATTTTTTTTTTTTAATAATAAAAAATATTGCACAATAATCCGCTGGATAAAAAAAAAATTGAAGAAGTAAGATTTGAACCCGCAATATGCAACATCCTAAGACTTTATCCACTCGCCTACGTCGCGTACTTGAAAACTTATTGATATAATTTGGTACATAAGGAACACAAAGAAATTTTAAACTCACTTTTTCACTATTATACAGAAGGCTTTACTATAGATTAGTAGAAGGGTAGTACTACAATAAGTTCAGCAAAATCAGAAGGAGAGCTATGTCTGGTACTTCCTTTGTCAGTATCATAATTCAAGTATATCCATAAGTATATTATCTTTGAGATTACTTCGCAGGGATACGCCGGAGTATCCAATTCTGATAATAAGGAAACCATATCATGGGCGAGGTTTGAATACGCGGATATAAATGATCCTGCTTTATATCCCGATTACAATGAAGGTTGCAGTACGCCACCATTGTTATTGGTATTAGGATACGCAGTTGGCGTTCAGGTATGTTATTATATTACTT
Organism: Crematogaster levior; assembly: GCA_901521435.1. Taxonomy (NCBI): domain Eukaryota; kingdom Metazoa; phylum Arthropoda; class Insecta; order Hymenoptera; family Formicidae; genus Crematogaster; species Crematogaster levior. The sequence goes on from CABEGB010001487.1 coordinate 20,377, forward strand.
TGAAACATATTTTTTAACTTGTTAAAATTTAATAGTCCGATTTGATGTCTCTTTTATTAGATTTAAGTTTTCGTCTGATTGTAATAATTACCGATTTTCACACATAAACGCAGGTATGGCTAATAGCAGCCACAGGAGAGGCAACGGAAGTCCTATCATGGCGCCAAGGCGTGGTTCGTACTCTTCGAATTCTACCAAATCCAAAGACTGACGACGAACATGTCGACGAATTTGAAGCGAAACGACCGATGGTAGCGATCTGCTCCGAGCCGGATTCTACTCTTCCGGGACCAAAATTTTGTGACGTCAACTTCATCTCCTTAAGAACCGGCGAACAAGTACACAGCGTAGGATTCAAGCATCCTGTTTGCGACGTGCTGGCGAATAGGCGATCTGTGGTCATAACGTTATTAGAAAAAATTGCAGTCTTCGATGCTAGAACATTGCAAAATAATATAACAATCACGACCTGCTATGCCAGTCCTGGTTCGAATCCAAATCCTGTCGCTTTAGGAACACGATGGCTCGCTTACAGGTATACAACTTTACATTTTGTATTTTGTTTTCTAACAATTTTAATTTAATTTCAATTTTAATTTCAATTTTAATTTATTTTCTGTAGCACGATTGTATGTTTTCGCTTGATCTGAAGTAATCGCTCTTTGTGATGTTTGCAGTGAGAAAAAATTAATACCCGCGAGAAGAAGTAGTGGTGGTTGTGAAGGGGAAGGCGTCCAAAGTTACACAGCGACGGTTTTATATGCGGCAAAGTCACTGGGGAAAGGTCTTCGCGGACTAGGTGAAACCGTAGCGTCAAGTTTAACTGGGAATTCGGTATCACCGATAGCTATCAATAATCTAGGCAATGATGTAACGCAACCGGGCATTGTTACGATATTAGATATTCAGATTGCAAGAGACGAAAAGGAGTTAGACGACGCGAATGCAGATGCTGTAATCTCTCATTTTACTGCTCATAGCGATGCGATCGTTGCCATGACTTTTGACTTGACCGGTGCGTTATTAATGACAGCGGACAAAAGAGGACATGACTTCCACATATTCAGAATCCAGCCACATCCTGGTGGATCGACACTAGCAGCGGTGCATCATCTATATATTTTACATCGTGGCGATACTACCGCAAAAGTACAGGTATATATATTTGTAACATTTTCACTGTTTATACTTTAATTACACATAAATAATTTACTAAACTTTACTAAATATAAACAGTATATACTAAATATAAACAGTACTAAATTACTGTTTTATGTGGTAGATATAAGATAATTCAAATTTATAAAAAGTAAAAAAACTGCCATGCGTGCACGCGTATGTGTGCACACACACACATACACACACACACACATGTATATCAAAATTTTATAAATCATATAGTTTTAGTATAATTCTAGTTTATAAACTAGTTTCTCTTAAATTATTAAAAGATTTAAGATATATTTAGCAAAGCATAAGATATATTTTCTTTAAGAGAAGTACTTACTGTATGTTTACTGCATTAGGACATGGTATTTTCAAGCGATACACGTTGGGCCGCTATTTCAACTGTGAGAGGTACAACACATGTTTTTCCTGTTGCACCTTACGGAGGTCCTGTTGGTATCAGAACGCATTCTACACCCAATGTCGTTAATAGACTCTCGAGATTCCACAAAAGCGCAGGCTTGACAGACGATGGTACCCGATCCCACTCTCCTGTATCTCATACGGAATTACCTTTGTCTGTGTATCCATACTCCAATCCTAGACTTCCTCCGTATCCCCATCCGACGATATTGCATCCTTTGTCACAGATTCGACAACCATCTTCTTTGAATCAGGTCAACAGCTCCACGCAACCAAGGTAGCTATTGATTTGATTGTAAAACTAATTTTAAGAGAATTTTAAGGGAAATAAACTATAAAGATGTAATTAATAAATATCACATATTTTATAGACCGCAACAGAGGCAACGATTACATTCTGACGATAATGGGACTTTACCGTTGAAAATCTGCGCGTGTTTTGCTCCGCCGAGAGCTTGGATGTATGCGCAAAGGGAATCTAGTAATAAAGTTGTCAAAAGAGCGGTCGATTCTTTGTTCATCATGGCATGTCATGGGAATATGATACAATACGACTTGGATCCTAAACCAGCTGCTGGTATATTGCAGAAAGCAAATGCATCTTATTATATACTTTACAAAAGAGATCTAAGATTTACGATTTATATTATTCAAAATTTTGTTTTTTTTGTTACTTGCTCATAATGTAATGCTCATTTTTATTTGTTTTAGGAGTGCCAAAGGAAAAAGTTTGCGACGATACTACCATTGAATTGGAGGTCGAAGCGAAGGGCCAGTGGCCACTTTGTAGATTTTCCAATTCATCAGATCTCATTTTACCATTGTCTCTATCAAATCCGTTGCTCAGTGTTTCGTTCACGCCAAAGAACAATCAGGAATTTGACACGGTCGAGGACCGTTGGTTGAGTCAAGTAGAGATTGTGACGCACGCCGGACCACATAGACGATTGTGGATGGGTCCACAATTTGTTTTTAAGACTTACAACGCACCCAGCGGGTTGGTTTCCTCAATTTCCGTCGATTAATCATGATCTTTCCAGTCAGGATTTAATGAAAATCGATCGTTACTAGTGTTGCTGTCAATTTGGTCGAAGCGGAGGCAGTTGAGATTGGAATCACAGGATCACGCCCAGCGAGATCAAAACCCGTTAATATGCCCCATGCAGCGTCTAGGCCATTGATGCCGATTGTCATCGATGGATCAGGAAGTAAGTACAATATTTGTCGATAGGCTGCGAGTTACATTACATGTTTCAATCTTAAGAAAAAAGTACAGTCTATCTTGTAAGAATGAAATAAATTTTTTAAGAGAGTAAGATGTATTATATTTTGCAGGCAGTTATGAGCAATCGCCGAGGTTTATGGAGACATATGGTGATTCTCTGGATAACGAAAACGTGACTGTTGGTAGCTGCGAGAGTCAACTGAGAGAAGATCTTGCGGAAGCTATGCTCGAGATATCGATCACGTCACATCGTGCTCCAGGTAAGTGTGTAATCACACAACAGAGTTTTAAATTTTGGTTGAAAACATCAGATTTACGAATGCAGATCCTTTGTCGCGGTATCATCGAAGAGACTAAATCAATGTTACGTATAATTTGTACAAATTTGTATTCGATTTGTATACTTCATTATATTGTATTTGTATACTTCATATATTTGCTCAATGTGATCTGTACAATTTTTACTTCCTAATGAATTATTTTGTTAGTATAGAAGAATAATTGTGGAAAGGTATAGGCAGTATTTTATGTTTTTATTTTCATTGTTACCTGATTTACTTGTGTTCTCCATTACCGTACTGCATAATTATTGTACTTGTTCTCATATTTGACAATTCTAAAGTATTTTCACTAAATTTCATCAAGCAAATACAATTTTTGACATTTTACGATTTCTCGACTCTTGCCTATTACATTATATAAGTACGCGCGCGTACACGTGAGCATAAACTAAAACAGGGAGAAGGAAAGGGAGGAAAAGAAAGAGAAGCAGATAGAATAACCCCCTCCACACACGCACACACGCACACGCACGCACGCACGCACGCATACGAAGAAGGAGAGGAAGAAAGGGAAGGAGGAGGTAGCCCATTTTAATTTATCTCCTTTCCAAAAACTTTTTTATTTTTGATTATAGAAGAAAATATTTCAGAAAAAAGTTATATGATTTAGAAGGGGACAAATAGTAAAATTATTTTTTTGTAAATCAATTTTTCAAGATCATATGAAGAACATCGCCATTTCTTGAAATGGAATTATATGAATTTTTTTTACACAATATGATTCTTCTCTTAATCTGCTTAAAAAAGTATTAAGGTTGAGTTGTCGACAAATCATGGTTTATGAGATATTTTATATTTTATTTTATTTTTTTTTAAGTCACAGTTGTCAAAAAATTATCCAATTTGTAACAATGTATCTTTTTTGAAAAGTATTTATGTATTTTTTAAACAAATTGATTCCTCTCATTATTCAATGCATAAAAATATTAAAGTTTGTTAAAAAGATGAATAGTTTTACATAATATTTTATACTTTATGTCAAAATAAAGTATAAACATATGTCAGACTAAAGTATATAAAATATCCATTATATGTAAAATTCCATTTAAAAAAATGATGATCTTCATATGATCATAAAAAATTGATTTTTTTGAAAATTAATTTTTTAAAAATTACTTGTGTCCCTCCATATAACTTTTGTCTACTGTTTTGGAGCACTTTTTTTACAATAAAAAATAACAAAGTTTTTTAGGGAGGCAGATAAATTAAAATGGAGCACTCTATGTATATATACGCACAAATAAACTTTTAGTAATATGCGTATATATGCATAATAGTAATATGCGTATACACACACGCATGCGCGCGCGCGCGCGCGCGCGCGCGCACGTACGCACGCACGCACGCACGCACGCACGTATGCACGCACGTACGCACGCACGCACGAGCCCTCGCCCCGCACGCACGCACGCACGCACGCACACACACACACACACACACACACACACAGAGCGCGCACATAAAACTCTTAATACATATTTGATTTAAACCAAAATAATTTTAATTTGAAATAATTTTTTATGATTATTATTTTAAAAAATAACTGATCGCATACACTTAAATGAAACACACACACATACACGCACACACGTGTGTGTATGTGGGGTATAAGTATACCATGTATATTTATATATTTTTTAACAATTTAAAACAAATTTAAGCTCGCAAAGCTTGCAGGGTATAAAATCCGCGTTAAATTTGGTATAATATTTGACGCGTGTTTTAATATATCACTGTTTTATTAACAATATCGAGAACCAAATAAATAATATTCTCGAAAAAGAGAAAAATAATTATGTTCGTCAGCGTTTTGCGAAGACATTGTCACGAAATATATTGCGGAACCTGAGGTGTATTCTAAATAAAGAAAAAGATACTCATAAACAAATCTTTCCTTTTCCTGTGTTTTCTGAACTTGACAAAGGATGAGATCATTAGTGTTGTAAGTCTGCGTGGACACAGAACTGGCCAGAGGCAGGTATCTCCATTTTGTCATCGTAACTGTATTTATATTTGAGCATTAACAGCAAGATATTTTGTTGATGTTTGCTCTTTGTAACTTTGGAAAAAGAAACGTCTGTCAAATAGTATTATTTCTTTGTACTAACCATGTAGATCCATTTTACTCGAGCTTTTAGCTTTGCGTGAGATTTTAGAATGAAACTGTTTTTGTGATTACAATACAGACGGGTGTGTTTCTCTTAAGTTTGTCTTAACCGGGTAATTGACACGCGCACGGAGTGCAAATGTGGAGTATAATGAAAAAAAAAAACACGAAAGGACTAGACATTTCCTTTTGTATATCTCATCCTTGAGATGCTCGAGATTGTTTATCAAGCACCACTCCTGTAGTTACCAGAACTCATATTTTATACACTTTTTTATATCTTAACGATTCCACCGTAATTTTTCGTTTTCTCAACGAAACCGTATATGATATAATCCCGAGCGAGCATGCGAGCGAATTAATTATCACTGCAAAGGAAAGAAAAGAGAGAGAGAGAAAAGAGATAAACTTAAGAGAGAGAAAGAAAGAAAGAAAGAGAGAGAGAGAGAGAGCGGAAGAGAGAGAGAGAGAGAGAGCGAAAGAGAGAGAGAGAGAGAGCGAAAGAGAGAGAGAGAGCGAAAGAGACACGCGTGAACGGCTCGTGATATTGATACCTGCCAACGGCTTTTTCTGTTACTAGGGAGGCGTACGTTATTTGAGAGGGTGGGTCAGCCAGTAACTAAAGTCGTCAACCCTCACACCGGCACCGTGATTACCGTGTCGGCCGACGAGGATGAGGACGTTATTAGCTCCATACAGGAATACAACTCCGCTGCGGAGGAGATCCATGCACTTAGAAGCGTGTGCGCCGAGGAGGGTCCGGCCTCACTCGGCGCAGCCGACCTCCCAGACGAACCGGAGAGCCGGATACTGAATCGCGAGCTCACTGAGATCTGTGCGGAGATGCGCTCGGCAAACGAGTCGACGATTGACAACGTGTCGGACGAAAATATATGCGAACTGCAGGAGCATCGTGCTCTTTGTGCAGAGATGGCGGTCACGACGATGATGACAACGTCGATTGACTACGAAAAGGAGGAGGCATTTCGCGATGTGCCGACGAGTCTCAGTTTATGTGCTGAATCAGGTGAGATCCCGAGCAGCCCAATGACACAGGCGAGAGAGACCGCGTTGTGGTGCAGCAAGAGAAGATCCATCGTCAACAGGCATGACGAGGATTATCGCAACGAGGCTCACGAGAGGCATCTTGCCAAGGCCAAGTACGTCGTCAACTATGACGATGACAGTGTCACATTGATGGAGAACAAGACGATGCGAAGTGAGAAGAGTATTGAAATACCGCAATCGAGCGTAGACGAGAAAGTCGAAAAAACTGTCACGAGAAAAGCCGATTCTGAAAAAACGTCAGGTTCCAGTACCGCGGAGAAACGTCCAAGTGAACAACAGATGTGTGTGAAGAAATACTTTCCCCAAAACGATAGCGTCATTATTGAGGACGAGCAATGTATCGATGCGGATTCGATGAGTGTCAGTTCAAAGAAAGAGGAAAATGATAAAGAGAGAATCGAGGGCGCAAGAAATATCAAAGTTGCAAGAGACAAATATGGGGCGGTGCAAAAGAACGACGAATGGAAAAACCGCGCTTTTCCTCTAGAATTCACTAGTAAGGATCGAATTACAAACCTCGAAGACAAAGAGATTAAATGCGCGAGAGAGACATCTTCTATCGATTTGTCTGAGTTGACGGAATCGATTGCCGATGTAATCGTGAAAAGAAACTCTGTTAAACCCGCGTTGGATATAGAAAAAGTAAGATTACTATCTGGCCACGACGACGAAGATGAGAACGACGATGAATTGCCGCCGTTGAATCCGCCGCCGATAGACGATTTCAGTTCCATCGAGTATCACATGGTGGAGTCGTGTAATCTCGGCAGAGACGCCGCTTCCATGTCCACTCAATCCGATGACGACATCGAACACATCCACGCGTCTGAGGTGATGCAGATGCGAATGAAGGTTGATACAGTCGGCGGCAGATGCATAGATGCAAGTGCAACCGTCAGTACGATTGCACAATTTTTTTCTCCTGTAGTGCGACGGAAAAGCAACACAAGTTTGGACGATGATCTGGAATATATACACAGTGTCGAGTTTGAACCCACGAGCTCGGAACGGGACGATACCAGTACACTGAAATCCTTAACAAAGGCGAGTAATGATGGTTGCTCACGTAGAAGACATAGCAAACATACGTTATCCTCGGATGACGATCTAGAACATGTTCAGCTCTCGGAGGTCCGCGAATTAGAACTCAATACGGTGATGGGATTGTCGCAAAGAGAATCTCCACAGCCAATTCAAGAAACAACGGCGAAGCAACAAGGAACGAAGTTTAGATCTAACAAGAAACGAAAGGATATTATGGTAATCGAAAAGGGTGAGACAGAGATTGCTGAGGTTACTGTGATATATAATCCACTAGAGGAAATCTGGTTGAAGTCGGAGGAAACCGATAAATACAGTTCCACTGACTATTTTAAAGACAAGCCAGAAGGACTATATCTGAGTCCCACGAAAAGAGTGAAAAATCGCGGTCCAAAAATGATGAATTTCTCATCACCCTCGCTGCTACCTGCCAAGCAGTTTCAAACCACTGACAGTGATATCGTCGAGATTATCGATATCGACACGATGCAGAAGGCCAATATAGATATCGATGCGACGCCAGAGTGCAAGATTCTACCTGTTGTCGCTGGAGCGCGTATTCGGAAACCTCGAAAGGGTAAGCGGTCGCAATTGGACAGCCAGACGCAGGAGAACAGCTCGGTGGAGCTTTCGCTTTCCTCTTTGCCTTCATTTCGTTTCTCCAAAGCAAAAATGACGGAACTGCAGGAAGCCGCGCGGGAAACTCAGGAACCGAAAGTTCAAGCTTCACCTTTGGCAGAGATATCCTGGAGCTCTATCGTCAAAAAGAACATTTCTCCTTCCTTGGATTCACAAGAAGTTCGCAAAGAAACGGATCTCGAGCCGTTAAAAGAGGTAGAAGAGAAACCAGAAGTCAACGAACATACAAGGAAGCTGGAGGAAGTAGAATTCCGCGACAGAGGTGATTCCATGTTCCTCGAATCCACAGGACACGCGACACGTGAATGTGAGAGTACGCGACGACGAGCCTGCAGAATTAAAGAAAAGGAGGAGGAAGATGAGGATGAGGAGGAAGAGGAAGAGGAGGAAGAAGAAGAGGAAGAGAAGGAGAAGGCAAAGGAAAAGAAGAAGAAAAAAAAGAAGAGGAAGTTCCTCTTCGGTGAGAAGGATAACATTGATGTAACAAAGACAATGGTGGAGGAGAATATCCTCGTAGACCTTCACGCACCAGTAGTAGGCGAAGAACCTCGCGCGAACAAGGATATCGTCTCGATATCATCGCGCATCACGACTGCTATGGCGCGAGCTAAGATCTCTTGGGACAAGGGGAATAACAAAGTGACAGAGGGTAATCGTCTCCTCGCTTTGAAAGTACAATCCGTCGTCGACCAAACATGTCGAGGTAACGTGATAGCCGAAAGGAGAGAAGAATCGCAAAGAGAACCTTCTCTTCAGCTTCAGTCAACGCGGCAGCAGATGGAAAACAGCGACGACGACGACCATGACGACGGCGGCGGCGACGGCAACGGCGATGGGGATAGCGGTGGTAATGGCGATGGCGATGACATTATTGGAGTGTCCGAACGATGCAATTTAGCTTCTTCGAAGGTATCCCCGGAATCCACCAATCATGGATCCACTGAGAAGCAGAATGAAGTGTTCAGCGAATACTCGACTGCTGCCAAAAAAGCGAGCAACAGATCTAAGAGAAAAAAGCGCAGATGAGTAGAGGATTGTTGCATGGACGTGCCTAGGGCCAGCCTTGCTCTCTACATACTCCTAATGCAAGTGACAGGAGTAGATTAGCGTTCGTAAGGGAGTGAGATCACGTCTAAGTTTGAGTGTGACCCTGTAGCTTCGGGTAGTGCCGATCTACATGCATCTCACTATAATGACAATCTTTTTTTTTCGTGTAATTCACTATTGATATTTCCAGGAATTTGTTTTTCTTGACATAAAAAATAATTATTCGAGATGACTGTGACGACCGAACGAAAAACCTGTAGAGAAATCGAAAGTTCGATCGTTGTCATGAATGTGTGAAACTATTGTCATCTATTTAAAAATCACGTAGTCCTATCTTTGTTTCAAGTCTTATAAATTAGTAGTCATATCAATCGCAAAGTATATGGACGAAACAGATACTGTGTTCGAGTAATATAGTGGGTAAGATTGTGTTCTACCGAAGAACATTATTAGACGCTTCGACGTTAGTTCTAATGGAGTGTAGAACTAACAAGGGAGCTCTCAGGATAGGATTGTGTTTTGCCACACAATAGTACCCGTGTAACAATTTCGATTCGACTGCCTTAGATAAAAGATAATAGAGTTTGGATTCTACATGGTGCAAACAAATTGCGTATTTATATATCGTTTGTCATTATATCGGTAATATAATTATTTGCAATTAACGTGACGTGCTGACTCTCTGCTCATTCTCGCTATTAGGTGTTCATTTGGGATTGACCCTTTTAATTTAATTTTTTTTTTTTTTTTTTTTTTTTTTCAACTCTATTCTCGTGATCCAGATCGTCCAGTATGCAATAGGCCATATTTCTTCGTTGTAGTACAAAATCCTCGTAAGACTTATCCAACTTTCGTTTGCTGCCGCAGATTATGTTTCTCGTCGAGCGTTAGTAGTATACAGAAAGGAATTATTATGAAATTGAAAAGATTTTTGACCATAATACTTTGTACAGTTTAGAATGACTACAGTCAGGAACTCTGATTGTTTACTTAGCTATATATCTTCGTACACTTTTGTATATGCCTATTTGTTTTCGAAGAAATTTAGAGGAGGGCTCTCTATTTCTCATTGATTATACGCAGACAAGTATTCCCTGACAAATCGTTGATGAAATAATAATTAACATTGATAATAAGTAAGATAGTAGTAGTTTAGGAAAGAAAAAGTAAAAGAACCGTTTGCGCTATGAATTTATAATGTGATGTGTTCTACATAATTCCTTGGTCGCGTTCATCTTTGCATAAACCACGTCTATTTACATTTATGCAAGTATTTCTCTACTCTAAATTAGATGCTGGATATTAGGATCTGATTGAGCACAAATTGTCCAGAATTGAACTCAGACAATGTGTAAAAGCTCAGACAATGTGTAAAAGGCTCGCAGCGCGAGTATCACAAGATGACGATATTGATGAAGGATAAAAAGTCTCTCACGATTTTTTTGATTTGGTTTCGAGATTGTTTTCGGTTTAATTACATTACGTTTTCTGTTTTCAATTTCCTTTTCCTAAATTTTATTTTATTTTATTTTATTTTTTTGGAAAAAGAAATAAGAAATACAAGAAATACTAATGCTGTTTAAGAAAAATTCAACAATTTTGTTATTTTAATTGACTTTAGTTGACTTTATAAAATTATTTTCTTGTTACAAGATGTTTCTCTTGTTAATTTTTTAATTTATATATTTCTTTTGCAAAATATTAATTTATACTATTTATATAACGTATGTTGTATTAATTAAGGAAATGTAAGAAATCATGTAGAGTGATTTGATACAATCTTATTGTTAAAACAGGTTGAATTTATTGTTGAAACTATCGGCTGAAAGTCTTTCAGTATGTTTCAACATATTTGATACAAACTACGCATATCTAAAATTAATTTAAATTAATCACAGATCAGAAAATCATATTTATCATTGTTTAACATCTTATTTTGTATCTTATTTTTTAATGAAGTTAATGAATCATCTACAATTTATCTATAAATTTAGATTCTTTATAAATTCGAATTGAAGAAGTTGATTATATTCGTGATTATTTTAATATTTTTCTCTTTTTGAGTTTTACTTTTTTAATTAATGTCTGGTACATATAGATGTGTAAAGTGAAGGCTGTTTAAGTGGAAGAATGTACTTCGAAAATACAAAGAACTAAATTTTTCTTATTTAAAAATCTTGTACATTTTGCGCTAAAAATAAAATAATTATTGGATATGTTTAAGCGTGGCCTTTGTGGTCACACTTAATAAAAGTTACCGATGAATCACACTGGGTCAATGATCCGAACCGTTTTTAAAAAAGTGTTACCATCAATAGTATTCTTTCTAGTTCAGTATTCTTTTAGTTAGTTTTTTAACTTGAAAAAATTACAGTATATATAGTTTAAATTTTTAACCCTTAAAGAAATAGAACAATGGCATTCTAGTAAAAAATTTAATTTTAATAAATTGTAAACGCGTTAACTTCAAAAAAATTAATATTTTTATTTTAAAAAATTGTGATTTTTTTAGATTTTTAATATTTTTTAATAAAATTGTAGCCTACTTTAGAAATGATATTTTTAAGAAAAAATTAATTTCATTATGCATATTTTAAAAAAGGTATTTACTTTTAAGTTTAAACGTACACTACGATTCGATTCGAAAACCACAATGTTTCTGGTAATTGAAACATTAAACCGCCCTTCCGCAAGTCAGGAAGGTCCTGCAATCTAGCGTCAAAGATGATGCACTGATCGTTTTGGCTCAGTGTGATCACGTAGGGTTAAGTATCTAGAAAAACAAGAGATTCGACGTATAATTTTTGCACTAGGCTGGATTAGAGTAAATACATCCGCGATCGCGCAACTCTCAAAAGAAAAACTGTATAATTTCGAATTTCCACACACACACACATACAAATTAGATAATATTAAATTTTATTCCTAAAAGTAAAAACTAAAAAATAAAAAGTTATGTTTTTACCAATTAATGGAAAGTTACTAGGAATCAAAGTTGCAAAAGAATTGACTTTTTTCAAACTATAATTAAAATCTAAAAAGATTTATTTAGAAGAAAACCGTAATCAAGATAGTCAATTACTTATATGAGAAAAAGAATAAAAGAAAATGTGATTCAAATGCGTCAACCGAGTGATAAAAAACATAAAGATACGTAGTTATGTTCTATGATCTCACAATGCAGCTCCTTAAATTGTTTATAGTTATTTAAAATTAAAAAATTGAATCCAAAAAGGAGGTTAATATTTGACTGCAAACTGGTTATATAATTCCTTTATTTGTGTTTACAACGTTTCGACCATTGGTTTTGGTTCTTTTCAAGTAGGGTGATATATTTTCAAACAGCGTTACTTGCTACAAGGAAAGGTTTTACATTATTGTTAAGTCGCGCTACAGTTTTATGATATATTAGTTTACAACTTACAGAGGCTGTGTGTCGATTTACGACGACCTTATGATACCTTATAATACCTTATATATTATTTAAGTGGAGTTATATTTTTATCTTTTTATGTATGTATACTTTTATCTATTTATTTATTCCTTTATTTTTTTTATCATCTAACACATTTATACTTTCATCTATTTATTTATTTATTTCGTGTATGACTTAAATTTGTCCGGGACTCAGAGAACGGTAGAACATATTACCTCTCAGTCCCATCCGTGCTATCACAAACCTCGGATGTGTTTTCTACATAGACACCTACATAGACCTTCTTTTATTTTTTATTTTATATAAGGACTCTATTCGACACAGCCTCTGTAAGTTGTAAACTAATATATCATAAAGCTGTAGCGCGACTTAACAATAATGTAAGACCTTTTCTTGTAGCAAGTAACGCTGTTTGAAAATATATTACCCTACTTGAAAAGGACCAAAACCAATGGTCGAAACGTTGTAAACACAAATAAAGAAATTATATAGCCAGTTTGCAGTCAAATATATATTAACCCTCTTTTTGGATTTTTAATCACTGGCGAAGAGAAGATTTCATATATGAAGTATTTTAAGCTTTTTAATTGATGCTTGCATCAATGATAGAGTTAAAATGTTCAATTTTAAATCACAAAGCGAATATAAATCAGATTAAATACTAATTAATTAAATCGAAAATTAAGGACACATTTTGAACTCGAAATTATTAGACATTATTAGAGAAAAGACACATTTAAAGATTAAAAAATTAATAAAAATTATTTCATAAGATATAAAAGTTTTACGATAAAATACATTATGTAAGTGATGTATAAATAATAACGGAAAAATTAATTGGAACTTTTGATTAAAATTTGTTTACATACATGTACATACAAAAATTTGAAGAAATTCTCATCAGTTGATCTTTCATTGATACATTCATTGATTATCTATTATTTTATTATTTATAATCTATAAATTTATTTTAGATTCTTATATTATCAAGAAGTACCGAAATGTGCTTAACGTCCATAGAGATTTTACTATTTAAGGATTATATTCTTGGATACAAGTAGAAATGTATATATGTAAATATGCATTTACATTTTCAGAAATACTTGATTCGAAAAAAATGTTAATTTCAATGATTAATACGTATATTGATATTTATTTTGTTTTATTTTCTTTTCGCGGCAGTTAACTTATCCTTTTCTCTAGTTTCTCCCTTATTTTTCCTTATCTTTCTTCGCATTTTCGAAGCCGAAATGGCCTATGCAGGCGTGTGCTTAATGTATAAAAGTATCGAAGTCTTTAAGAGTGTTATATGTAAGATAGAAAAGTATAAAGGAAAAGTATAAAGAAGGAGAAATGCGTAGATATAATTACATTTCTTATCGTAACTAGCGGTTTAAAAAAACACTGTGTGCGAGAATTGAAGAAAATAATGATAAATACTCAGAATATTAAAAATTCAGTAGCTTTGTGACAGCGGTTCTCTGTTGTTGTAACTACTGCAGTGTAAAGAAACTTTAAATGGGAGAAGTATGTATGAGAGGCGAATCTTTTTATTAATTTGAAGATCAACCATAAAATCTATTTTAGGAAAACGGGGAGTGTAAAAGGTGAACCACGCAGGGTCTCACAGGTCTGATTATCGTCAGATTAACTATTGGTATTGGAATAATATTAATTTCTCTCAGGGCAAAAATCGTCGATAGAATGATCAATTTGCTCCATTGCTGCTAAATATATAAATATAAATACAGAGGATAGTTTGTCGAATACTCTGTACAATCACATTGCGAATTAAATCCTGAGAAGGAAAGGAAGGATTTTCTTCAAAAAGAAAGGAGATCAGTGCCAGCTCCGTAGAATAAATATCCGCTTAGTATTTACTAATGAATAATTATGTGAATAATGTGTACTGAGAATATCTTTCAACGATGATATGTACACATGAAAAAAGATGCATAGGAGATTAAGCTAACAGCATTAGCTAACTAATTGAAAATAATCTTGTTAATTGAATAACAATATTGTAATAACATGAATAACATTTAATAGAATGTCATCAAGTAGTATTGATGATAAAATATGTCATGTTAATAACATATAAATATGTCACTATCATTGAAATAACGTGATTATTTTAAATTAGACTGTTGTTGTTAATAACAACTTTTTTTATATAGTAAATAATGCATCATATATCCGTGCACAGCTTGCACTTGCTTAAATATCCTTATTTAATTTTTCTAAAGCTTTCAGTTTACTCGACGAACAGGAAACGTATTCATCTTGTATATTCCCCGTTGTTTCATGCAAAGTGTCAAGAAGGAATTCTTCAGACTGTGATGTCCCTCAGTTAGTAATCTTGATCTAAGCAGCATCAAATATTTTATGTGTATGCACAGTTTGATGTATACTGATCTAAACTCGTTCTTTATTTGATCTTCATATCGTAATTTTTCTATATCGTTACATGCAGGCATGTATTACGCGAAAGAAGGAAAGAAAGAGAAAATAAAACTTTTATGATTTAACAATAAATCGCTGCGTGCAGTTTGTGTTGCTACTGGGATGTATGTAATATGTGTATAGGTATGGAGAGGCGCCGAATATAATCGGTCACAAGCAAATGTATTGTATTATACTCTCGAAGGAAATTTTAATCCTCTTGTTTGCGATGTTCGACAAAAGAATGAAGATGAAACTCATCACTCCGTTATTGTCGTAATTTAAGCGTACTATGTACGTTTTTCCATTGATCTTTCTCCGCCATACATCTTTCGTATTCGCACATGATTGTTGTACGGTGGAGAAAACTTCGATAATTACATCCAAATTACAATGCACGCTTTGGACACAATTCTCATTTTATACAACAGCATTCTCGAGCTCTCAATAATATATTTTGACTTCTTTTGGAACAGAGTATCGTATCATTTTCAGAGTCAATCTTCGTGTAAATATCACTTATTGTAATACCATAGATATGTGTATGTACTAATTTGTAGAGCTGCGTTAGAGAAACATTCAGGCTATGATGCATCGAGAATCATTAAACAAATCTTTAGATTAGTGATTCGCACGTCCTTTCCTAAATTATTAATCCTACTTGTAGACAAAAGATTAAGCCAGGATTAATGCTACGTTTTAATTAATGTGACGTTGGCAACCGGCATAAAGACATAATGGATTGAGATTAATGATTAACGACAAAAACATTTAGACGCCGAATTTATTTGAATTTTAAGCAATTCTATGAGAAAGAGGGTTAAACAGAACTGTTTGAAAGAAAGTATATAAAAATTTACATACATAGAAATACATCGACACGAATTTACACAGAAATATATCAACACTTTATTATAGTTCTAAGTCCTCTTTCTTATCATTTGATTTATTTATTACATGAATCTTTGGTATTTATTTGTTTATACACAGACAATTTTTGCGACTTTTCATTAGACATAATTATTATTAAATCATATAAATCTGTTACTGTTACAAATATCACCACATCTCTCAATAGTCGAATTGGCTAATTGTAAGATACTCGCCCTAGATAGTTGGGAAGTTTCAGATACAGATCCTGAGATGATATTTTTCACAATAAATTCTTTACAATGATTGAAACAGGCTTATTAGCATAAAATAAGTTAAATCGATTATTGATTTAAATAATGTAAATATACTCCAGCGTATTATGTTTCAAGACTGGTGCATAATCAGCGCAGTTTGCTAGAAAGTATACAAAAGAAAGAAAGTATACAAAAATTCACACAGAGATATCGACACGAACCTTGTCATAACTATAAGTCCTTTTTCTAATAGTTTAATTTATTAATCATGTGAGCCTTTGGTATCTATTTAAGTGATTTTATTTTCTTTTCCTGTGCATAGCAAGTTATAATGTTTACCTTGTGTATTTACCAAAATAGAGTTAAGTAAGATTAATTAACCGATATTTCTTCACATAGAAGTATTCTTCTACAAAAAAGAAAGAAATGCTGATAAATCATCTGTCGTGATACGTTAAATGTCACATTAAATTATTTTGGCTTACATTATAATATTAGTTTCAATTTGTATGTACAGTGGCGATTAAAAAGGGGTAAAAAAACAGTATTTCTCGATATAGATTTAAAACAATCCATTAATAAACTAGCAACGACAAATAATAATTATGATAAAGATAAATTGTCGATCTTAAAAAAAAATGAAGCATAAAAAAGCGGATGAGCTTTTACTTGGAAATAATGAAATAAATCGTTTCCATTTGTTAGTCATTGTTATGAAATCTCATACAATCGAAAGTCAAAGTAAAACACTCTAAACTATCTCTCCGCCAAATTGTCTATTTCTCTTAAACCATTGAAGA
Source organism: Crematogaster levior (assembly GCA_901521435.1). Lineage (NCBI taxonomy): Eukaryota > Metazoa > Arthropoda > Insecta > Hymenoptera > Formicidae > Crematogaster > Crematogaster levior. Next base: position 37,240 of record CABEGB010001487.1, read on the forward strand.
CAAATAGACAAATTCTTGAGACAAATAAATGCTCCTTGATTGCTCGAATTAATTATGTCGCAAATAAAATGAATAACTAAAAAAATATTTTTATATAATTACATTTCGCGAATCTTTCCAAATTATCGGGATGTATATTTCAACATTTTCTTAGTCCATTTGGAATGTAAACTACGAGCTTTTTTCTAAGCTGAATCAGTGAGCCAATACAATATTGAACATGAAATGTTAAATTAAAATTTAATATTTGACGTTAAGAATCGACATTGTTCATAACAAAATTTTTTAATAAAGTTTTTTCTGTCTATGTCAAACGAATATATTTTTGAATGTATTTTTTTGTTAAATAAATTACATTTGCTCCGTTTAAGATCGATGACATGAACTTTCCGCCACTGTACATCCTAAATCATTATAAAGAAGGCAATAATCGCCTAGTATAATAATAATAGAAAGATTTTCGTGAATATATTGTGCAGTAACTGCCTTTGCTGATATGCAAATGTAACCGCCGTTGCAAACTCTTTCGGCAACCGATAGATTAATCGATCTTATCGATTTTACTTTCGTATTTATTCAATTTATTTAAAACGCGGAAGGTTCTACTTTCCTTCACTGAGCTTTAGCTTGTAGATCTGTTTAGTGTGCTCGATGTAAAGAATTTTGTCAGCCTTGTTCGTTGGCCTTTTATCTTATTCTTGTAAATTATTCTGACTGTGGGTTTCGGAAGTGGCCCACGTAAATGTGAAAGTGTGTACGACACATATTTGCTTATGTGATGTTCCGATGCCAAAGTTCGGACAAGCTTATATTATTTTAATTTACTCGGTATGAGTCAGTCAACTTATTACTTGTTACTTCTTTGAATGTGCAATGAGAAAAGGTGACACTTGGATAGAACAAGAATCGAGAAAAGTAAAATATCAACGCAAAAAAGATGTTTTTTTTGTTGACATATCGCAAAAATAAACCCGTTAATTAACCCGTGTTGTATTAGTCGTTTGTAATAGTTCTGTTCAATCAATCTGAGCAATATTTTCTCAATGCACAATAACTGGTGCTCAGTATTATTTTCTTTACGAATCGTTGTGCTATTTTTAGCCACATTTATTCATTCATAACCGAATGATGACTAATTTTTGTGAAAACTTTAAAAGCAATTTAAATGTTAAACTCTCGTTGCTGCATGTGTGCATATTGCGTTTTGCGAAAAAGAATGTCGTGGGTCTAAGTACTTTTGAAAGATCAAACTAGCCAAGTATGCTTTATTTAACGATTTTGTTTCACAATTTCCCCTTAATTTTGTTCATCGATAAATAGAAATTTAAGGATTTTCTTGTTACAATCTTCTCGACGAATCATGACACTCTTCTTCTTAGGAGATAAAAGCGGACTCTAATATGATTAAAAATATTTATAAAGTAGCGACTCGCCTATTAAATATAGGGAACACTTTCAGGAACACACTTTCAATGTTGATTCAAAAAATTGGGAATATCAAATTTATTCAAAGGTGTCCGCGATCCAAACAGTTGGCAGTTAAAACGGAGTTAAAATTGGAAACACTTGGTTTACTTTCTTCTGTTTAGATTCTATTTAGATTGGGCGTATCGCTCCATATGATCATTGTCGCTATTAATTAATAACTGAGAATCGTTCACGAAAAAGTAAAGAAACAAAAAGTGGACAAGACGCGACGCGATTTTCTTCCACAGTGTGAAATTGATTGGAAATATGTCGGAATGTATTGTAAATGATAATAATGATTGTAATGACAAATGTACAAAAAAGACAAAAATTGAACAAAAATTATATTCGATACACGTGAAGATTAGCTCGAAAAGAGGAAGAAATGCCTCGCCACGAGCGACTAATGCATAAGAAAAAAAAGAAACAAAACAAAAACGATAAAATGCAAATAAAAGTATACAGCTATACCGCATACGTATGCTATTTTTCTTAAAAAATTTCTTGTCCTTTTAAGCTGAATATTTTGAAAAAAACTGAATCCGGTAGGTAAAAATGTTTTAGAATTAAAAGTTGTATGATTCAGGGGAATGAATATATTGGTAAAATCAGTTTTCGAAAAATCGATTTTTTAAGACATATGCAAAGATTATCATCAGTTTTTAAAATAGGATGATTATGATTTTTTTACATAAGATGATTTCTTTAGTGAAAAAAAAATTTTCTTGAGAAAATAAAATAAAATTATAAAATATAAGTATAAAATAATTTATATTTCTAAAATTTCTTCTGTAATAGTATCAAGTTATCAAAAAATCAATAATTTACAAGATGGGGAGACGGGAGGTTGATTTAATTAATTAGTCAATCAAAATGTTTTAATTGATCGGCCGGTCAATTAAAAAACCCGGGAGGACGGTATGCCAAATAGGATTTACTTGAAGACCTTTGTCACGGTTGAGGTTGTCAGAATGTTTCAAAATTTCCAGACCTTCACGATATTTTCTGGTGAAATAGCTTTGTGAAGGGACCAGTATGGTAGACTTATCGTACTGCACGGAATGTCCAGTCTCCATTTAGTGTTCAGCTAAGGCTAATTGAGAAAAATGACTGTATTTGGTACACCGCTGGTGTTCCTTGATCCGTGTACTAATCTTCCTCCCGGTTTCTCCTATGTACACTTTTCCGCAGGCGCAAAGTATTTTGTACACACCTGGTGTTTCCAGGCGTGGTCTTTGATCCTTAGGATTTGAAAGTAATTGAGAAATCTTCTTTTGGGGTTTGAAGATCACTCTAATGTTATGTTTACTCAAAATTCTTCCTATGCACTCCGTCGTACCTTGAAGATACGGAAGGATAGCCGTCTTTTTCTTTTCTCTCTCTTTATCTAGTGAAATGAAGATAAGTCTACCATACTGGCCCCTTCACAAAGCTATTTCGCCAGAAAATATCGTGAAGATCTGGAAATTTTGAAACATCCTGACAATCTCAACCGTGACAAAGATCTTCAAGTAAATCCTATTTGGCATACCGTCCTCCCGGGTTTTTTAATTGACCGGCCGATCAATTAAAACATTCTGATTGGCTGACCAAATCAAACCCCCCCTCTCCCCACCAGGAACAACGGGAGTATATAAGGACTACCGTAACCGAAGAGAGCTCAGAATCGGAGCTCCAAACCCTGATGATGCAAGCTGCAATGTTTGCGAAACGTCGGCAAAGTGCCCAACACGCACGTCGCATCCATCCGGAAACCCTCTCGGTTAACGATATCAATGGCCACGAAAACCTTAAAACTAGAATTTACAAGATGTTTTGTATTTTAAAACGCCTTTATCCTGGTATATTTTGACACAAAATACGACATAAACTATTCATTTTTTTCAACATATGTATTACTTTTATGTTGTAGTATGTATTATATATGTAATACTTTTATGCGCAGAATAACAAGATGATTAATTGAAAGAAAACATAGATGTTAAAAAAAAAAGTGATGTGCAGACACAATGTGCGTACGTGCATGCGCGAAGGATATATACATGTACAAAGTAACTCATTTTAATCAATGTACTGAAATATATCAGAATCCCTAAGTTCAAGACAAAAATGTTTCAGATAAAAGTTAGCTGTAAGGAAGAAAGAAAATGGTGATTTTGGTTAGTCTTAAGAAGCTGCCTTACCTTAATTGTTTTAAGATTAAGTATGATTAAGTATGATTAAAATGAGCCATATATAAGGGTGTTTCAAGGTTTTAAATATGAAAATGAAATATCTTGTGAAATATCTTAACTCAAGAATTTAGGACTTCAAAAGAAAATACTCATCTGAAGGTATGTTTAAGAGACATCTCTAAATATTTTCAATGTAAAATTTTATGAAATTATTATCATGAAATTATTATCAGGTTAAAATAAATTAATTAATAATATATTTCAACTACTTTATTACTAAAAAATATGAAAGGAGAATCAAAGATGAAGGAAATCATATCACACGTTTTTTTATGCATAAATTTGTACGTTCGGTAGCTAATGTTATGATGTATTGTAAACCCTTCTTTTAAAATTGAAAGGCACGAAATAAACATTTATTTAGCTAAAAAATATTAAAATTTTAACATAATTAAAAATTTTGTTATGATGTTTATAGTGATGGTCTTAAATACATAGTCACAGATCTTGCATAATCAATCCATCGGAATATGTAGCAATTGTTATGGAAGTCTACGAAAAGCCGATTAATTCTTTACAAAAAGAAAAATTATTCAAGCACGTGAAACAATTACTGTCCGCTCTAGTACTACTGCTGTAAAAAGAAAAATGCTAAGTCTGTCATTAAGGTTATCATTTTGAACAAAATTTATAATTATGTTAAAATTTTCATATTTTTTAGTAATAAGATAATATTGAAACATACTATTAATTTATTTATTATAATTTAAATTATAACTTAATTTATTATAACTTAACAATTTCATAAAATTTTACATTAAATATTTAGATGTCGATGACATCTTTTAAATAAAGCGTTTATAAGCATACAGCCAGAGAACAATTTCTTCTTGTTAAGAACTACTACTAAATATTTTCAGATATTTAACCTAAAACATCCTTATAGCATGTGCGCGTGTGCGTGTTTGCATGCGTGCATGCGTGTCACAACAGAGATGAGGACCTTATGATTTGTCACGCGTGCGCGTGCACGTACACACACACACACACTTTTGTAATATTTCTTTATTCAAAATTCTCTTTGCTGTGTATTATTTATCTGCGTAAGCGCACATGCATCGCATGAGCATATGTATTTGTAATAAATACTTTAGTTGCTATCTACCAATAGTCTAATATAATAATGTGTCTGTTATAAGAAATGGAAATAGCGATTTGATAAGGAAAAATATGTATCTTGTCATTTATTCAGCGACGAAGTTTGTTTCAGATTTAGAAGTTTTGTAGACTTTACTTTTGCGATAACTTCAAAACAGATAATCTAGTGGTGAAAGATCGACCTATTCATCGGATTGTTTCGTTTAGACACTCTTAGGTATCCTTGGCTATAGTGGGCTTTAGCCTGTTGAAATCAAATGTTTTTAAAATTTTCACCAGCAATGCAGTGTATTGCTAGTATAATATCACATTGAAGCATTTTTCTGTATTTTTAGCAGTTAAATTACAGTAAATCTAATTAGGTAACTTCTAGATCAGCTATGTCCAACCCAAAATTGTTACCGGACCAATAAAATACTAGGAATGTGAAGTGAGCCGCAATACAATAAATAAATTTAAATTCTATGAATGTTGTAAATAGTTTAATATAAAAAATAGCCATGAAAACTGTATTACGCTGTTAAGCAGTCATAGCCAATATACATAGATGTTCAATTACTTGTATAAAATATATTATAATTTTTGTTAGATTTTTTAATGCATAAAAAAAGTATCTATGTAAAATCTATAAGGGCCACACAAAAGGAACAACTGGGCCGCATGCGGCCCACGAACCGCGGGTTGGACAGCTGTTCTAGATGGTACGCCTTGGATAATGCTAATACTAGTGTAACTTTTAAGCTTTATAAGCTCTAAAAGTTCTTAATGAAAAATATTTTATTATAGTATTTTAAAATGACATTGTGTTGGACGGACACGTGACTATAAATCAAGAAGTCTTTTCTAGTTTTAACGAAAGATCTGTTGACATATTTGCCGATGGAAAATTTATTAACATTCAGTAAATTATGAAATAAAACTACTTGAGAACTTGACTAAATAAACATTCAGTTTTTCTCGATTCTTTTTCTTTCAATGCAATTTATCTCAATTATCTTATCTATTAATTTTAATTGACCAAAATTTTTAGGCTCTTCCTAAGATTGTACCTGAAGAACAGAATTATTAATTAAAAATTTTTCATTATTTTACATTACGAAAAATCGAGCTTTGTCCTTAAAGTCAATGATGTAAGGTAATGATCGGCTAATATATATATATATATATATATATATATATATATATATATATATATATGTGTGTGTATATACATATATACATATGTATATACATATATAAATTATAAATATTTTTGTTACTCACAACATGATTATCCTTTAGAAATGCAACGTTCTGTGCACGAAAAATCCGCTTCTCGTCGATGACCAATTCTATATTTTTTCAGGTGGTAGCCAATCAGTAGCTAGTTACGAAGACCTGAGCTCCAGCAGTTTCAGTTCTGCCAGCAGAGCATCCCTGGACGCGAGGAGTTCGCCAACACCGTCGTACGGAGCTGAGAATATGATGGTGTTTCCCGGTGATAGCAGTGGTTCCATTTGAGATTATTTGAAATGCGCAACCATGCTGCCCAAGTGGCTGCGCTGCCTCAGGTAAAGAAAAAGCAGGACACAGGAATAAGAAGAGAAGGAGAAAAAGGAGAAATTCTTCTCGGAAAAGAAGTCCTTGCTTGAAGGAAGAAGGTCGCTGTGTACGACTACTCGATCTTTCCATGTTCATCAACCATACAAAACTCTGCTTTTCTAAAGCTTCGTTGATACGGAATATATCACAAAGTGATATATATCAATATATTACAAAGACGGATGAAAGGCACGAAGTGCATCAGCGGGATGGAAAATAAATAAAACAAATGCACGCATAGGTATTTGTTTCTGTGTACAAGGACAAATGAGAAATGTTAAATGGGTGGTGGGAAGTGTGGAATCAAAAAGGAAAGTAGATGTTACGGGGAAGGGTTTCCAGTCGCACGTAAGCTGGCCGTGATTTTCTATCAAGTACGTGCAGGCGCGTCGAAAAATGTATTTTTCTTTTTGCGAGTCTTGCGCTTTTTTGCCATTATCTTGTTTTTCTCTTGTTTGCCTTTTTGCTTAAAGGTAAACTAGACTTATTCTTGTGCGCGATTGTGCGGGGCTTCACAACACACTTTCTTCTGGTTTAATTCTCTAAGAGAGAACTCTCCATATGAAGCTAAGACCAGGAAAGTGACCTTCATTGCATACTCGTGCTTACATCTTGCATGAGAAGAAAAAAAAGAAGAAAAGAACCTATGCTCCATGAGAGTCGCGAAACAAAATTCCATTTCTCGATCGCGCTACATTGATATCTAAGAGACTATTTTACGATAATTATCGATCCCTATATTTTTGTACGTTTTCGTATTTCTCTTTCTGAACACATGCACGCATGACGTACCGTTTGCAGTCTGCGTTTGTGATAATTACATTTTGTACACATCCCTCGTCCTCCTTGTTAGTATGCAATGTTCCCGATTTATTATTTGAATGTACGAATATTTCCATGATTTTCTTGCTACATTCGTGTTTTCTCTATTGGCACATTATCGATTTCAGTCAATCTACACGATGCGTTTAGTCGAATATGTAGAACATGTTTTAGAACATAACTATGCGATATAAATGGTAATATTGACATACTTAATTAAAAGTTTAATTTCTGTAAAAAAAGGAAATTAATGAAATCGAATGGTAATCGGTGGTTCTTTTTTAATCTTGAAAAATGAACGAGTTTTAGTTGTATACACTAAATGTAAAATTCATTAGTCATACAAATGCAGCATAAATTAATAATGTATATGTTTTTATGACACATTTGCATTCTTGTCGAATGGGAAATCTAAAGATGGCTCAGCACAGCGTGAAAATCATGCGCCAAAACAAAATCAAGTTTTTAAATTCGTTTCTCTACTTCATCCGTTTTGTAAGCAATCGTGCGATATCCCAGATCGAAGGAGAATTCCCGATGTTTTAAAGTGTCGGCAGCAAGATGAGATGTGAGTGAGATTGGTTTTGAGCTAATACTAACAATAAATCGATCAAGATTTTGCGAGAAACATAAACACATGCGATGTAACGCCACGAAAACTTAGCAATTTATATGTATATACCTGGCATTTATATGTATATACATGAAATAGATCTCTCTCTCTCTCTCTCTCCCCCCCTCCCTCCCCCTCCCCATCTATCTAGCTATCTATTTTTTTAAAGCGAAACATGAAGACTTTTCTCTTGAAAATTGATGAAATTTAATCAAATTTTCCCTTTCACTAGTCGATGTTCAAACAGACAGGCTACAAGTCTTTGTGAACTAAACTTTATTTATTATAGTTCTCTAACTCTCCGCTCTTCATTACATTTTATACTTGAGAGCAAAGAAAGCTTAGACAATCCCTTACTAGAGATTACTAGAGATAATTAGTTTTTTGACATTTCTTAGAAATTTTCTCATTTACCTACATGTGACCTTATTTCTTTCGGGAACAACATGTAGAGAGAAGTATCAATCTAGGTTACATTCCAAAACGTTATTTTTCTTATTTGAGGAAAATTTTACTCAATTTCTATAGTATATGTGACGTGAGCTAGATTGAGTAAAATTTTCCTCAAATAAGGCGTTTTTTGGAATGCAACCTAAATCTCATAAATTAATTAACATTGACTGAATCTTATAACTTCAGTAACATTATATTTACAAAAACAATACTATTTGTCCGTGGTAAACGTTCACCAATTTGGCGGATGTATTAACGAAAATTGATTTGATCGTATCAAAAATTACAAAGTTGGAGGCTGTAGGCGCAACTAACGCGACGAATTCTAACTGATGTACAACGCAAAAAACAGAGTAAAATATCATAAGTCTTGCGTAACAGTTCTCCGAGACTTTCTAGACTTTGTCCGATTTTTGTGGAATGCCCAGCGACTCTTTTTTTTCTAGGTTATATGTAGAATACACCTAGAGTAATGATTAGCAAATAGCGCGCGCGATCGGTGCCGTCTGGACTTGAAGAAGCGCAAAATAGCATTAACACTAGTGCATGTAAGACTTTTGTAGTATTATTCCCATCGTGCGTATGCGTAGGTGACGAGTAGTGTTCATAGTTAAGGATACACATCGCTCGTTACGGTGAATACAGGAAAGTATAATAGTTGTTTGGTGGAGACTTCATCGCACTTTTAAAACATCGCACTTTAATAGTCTTTGTCCAATCTTTCTTTATCTTCTATTTTCAATTTTCTATTCTCTATTTAGCTTCTATTTTCTCCCTTGTAACTCTTTATTTTCGTCTTCTTTTTGCTGCAACAAGTATATAGTGAAAGTAACAGGTGGAAAAACTCTTAAACGTAACAGAGAGGTATTTTCTCGACACTATTATCGCATCTTCTTCTAAGAAGAAGCATTGTCTATTCTTCAGAGGGAGATTAGCATTTTAGAAGATGTAAGATGTATATCAGAACGTAGGGATAACCTTAATTTCATACTTTCGAATAATATACTTCGATGAAGAGTTTTAGTACGCGAATATTGTGCTACGTATATGCACGCGTGTCTGTGTTACCAGAGCACACTGGGCTGAGAATAGTTTTTTTAAATTCTTGGATGTATGAATGTTCAAACACTTGCGGAAACTCAAACGGCAGAAAATTTCGATTTATCGAGTATTGTCGAAAAAGTTTAAACGTAAAGTGACTTAATATTTTTTTGTAAGAGGGAAACGATTTGGTCGAAGGTATTGAAAACATCACAAAGAAAGTAAATATTATAAGATCTTATACGATAATCTCCCTTTATGTGTCCGCGAATTGAATAACGTTCTCTGCTGTTGCACCGAATCAAATAGACGCAGAGCGTGCAGGTGTATATTTTTCTACCTCTTACTTTTCCGATAGTGCTACCGAGAAAATTAGATAGTTCCGATGCGCAGTGCAAAATGCAGGATCGTAGTTTATAATTATTATTGTAACTTATACATGTATGAAGATGTATATGTATGTATATCGTTATTAATATATATATATATATATATATATATATATACAGGGTGACCCATTTTAATCTATGACCCCAAATATTTCCGTTCCCTTGCATTTTACAAAAAAATGTTTCAGATAAAAGTTGTATGGTTTTAAGGGGGCCATAAAACGATTCCATTGGTTTGACCTTGGATAGTCGTTTGAAGGTCACACGAAGGTCACCTTTAATTTCTTAAATTGAAACCATTATTTTTCATTACATATTCTTGTAGCTTATTTTGAGAGCTTTCCAAAACACTATAATAAAGTTATTTTCCATTAAGTATTTGTCGCGTTATGAGGTTTAAAAGTTACGATACTGCCGGCATTAGCATTATCCGAGATGTACCACGTGACGGTCAGATTTACATCTCTTGTGTGTGTGTGTGTGTGTGTGTGTGTGTGTGTGAAGGCGGGTATTTAAAAATGATTAAGTATTTTATTGAAGGTATTCAAAGACACGTCCACCTTGCTGGATACATAAACGCAATCTTTTATGAAAATTGTTACGCACTCTATTAAGAACAGTTGGTGTTATGCTTCTGAACATGTTACGAATACGTTGCTGCATATTTTCAATAGTCGTCGGCTCAGTCTCGTACACTTTTTCTTTAACATATCCCCAGAGAAATAAATCCAATGACGTCAGATCCGGAGATCTAGGAGGTCACTCCTGAGTTTGATTACCTAAATCAATCCATTGTCTTCCGAATACATTATTTAAATAGTGAAGAAATATGGACCAATAACTGAGAAAAATGCTATGATATCAAGAGAAATTAGACGTTGGTCCATATTTCTTTCAAGCAAACCTTAATGCGCAAAATTATTTATTTTTTTTTGCAAAATTAGTTACCGATTCTTTTAGAAAATGTTGATCTTTAGACACGTATTCGAATGTGGTTTACGCAAGACGGGGCGCTCGCTCACAGAGCACGCGACGTCAGGGACTATCTTGATATCTCTTGATATCATAGCATTTTTCTCAGTTATTGGTCCATATTTCTTCACTATTTAAATAATGTATTCGGAAGACAATGGATTGATTTAGATAATCAAACTCAGGAGTGGCCTCCTAGATCTCCGAATCTGACGTCATTGGATTTATTTTTCTCTGGGGATATGTTAAAGAAAAAGTGTACGAGCCGACGACTATTGAAAATATGCAGCAACGTATTCGTAACATGTTCAGAAGCATAACACCAACTGTTCTTAATAGAGTGCGTAACAATTTTCATAAAAGATTGCGTTTATGTATCCAACAAGGTGGACGTGTCTTTGAATACCTTCAATAAAATACTTAATCATTTTTAAATACCCGCCTTCACGCACACACACGCACACACACACACACACACACACAAGAGATGTAAATCTGACCGTCACGTGGTACATCTCGGATAATGCTAATGCCGGCAGTATCGTAACTTTTAAACCTCATAACGCGACAAATACTTAATGGAAAATAACTTTATTATAGTGTTTTGGAAAGCTCTCAAAATAAGCTACAAGAATATGTAATGAAAAATAGTGGTTTTAATTTAAGAAATTGAAGGTGACCTTCGTGTGACCTTCAAACGACTATCCAAGGTCAAACCAATGGAATCGTTTTATGGCCCCCTTAAAACCATACAACTTTTATCTGAAACATTTTTTTGTAAAATGCAAGGGAACGGAAATATTTGGGGTCATAGATTAAAATGGGTCACCCTGTATATATATATATATATATATATAAGCTAAATATATGCAACATGTGTATGTATATGTGTATGTGTGTAGGCGCGTGCGCGGCGCGGCGTGCGCGTGTGTGCGTGTGCGTGTGTGTGTGTGTGTGTGTGTGTGTGTGTGTGTGTGTGTGTGTGTGTGTGTGTGTGTGTGTGTGTGTGTGTGTGTGTGTGTAGAACGATTATTATCTCTTGAACACGAAAGAAAGAGAGAAAGAGAGAGAGAGATTAAGATAAATCGAGAAAATAGATAGATTGGAAAATTTTCTGCATCCGATTGTCACTTCACTCTTGATTGTTACTTTACACTTATATTACGATTTACAACAGACAAATCAATTTTATATTAATAAATATACAATAAAATATTAACAGATCTCGAAAGAAAAAAAACAGTACAGATGCAGACATCTCTCAGAATGAAACAAAATTTGCAAAAAAGTACTTTACTTTAGATATCTCTCATCATTTTTTAAATTTGATATAATAGTATTATAGGGCGATCCACTATTTCGCGAGATCGAAATTTATGACTTGCAAAGTGAGTATCATATCTTAAGATAGAATAGCTCCTTATGGTTCACGGATCTTTTAAATGAAAAAAATAGGAAATCGTACGTAAAAATGCAAATCTCGTATGTAATCGAGTCTCGAGAATCAGTCAATCTTTCTCGATGTTAACAAAGTGAAATGTGAATCCGTGAATCGCTTTAATTCACAGTCTTTAATATGCGCGAAGAACAGTTTCGCAATTTAGGATCGATCCTGTTACCTCGAAAAAAATAGTATGTTTTCGATTCGTGAGCTGTGCATCATGTATAATAACAGAATTTCTCTATCTCTAAAGTATATATTACTTTTACGATTGTGATTTCGTATTCTTTGATATATTGTTTCTCATACTTGAGACGAATACAGAAATCTTAAGAGGAATACAATAAAATTCCGTCGCATATTATCGATTAGTCATTGCAGAAACAGCATCCAACGAGACGTTAGGTGCCTTTAGTTATCCCCAATCATTATTAATAAATAGAGACACAGAATGTTTCATAAGTATAGATCGTATACCAACTTATTCTTGAGAGAAGTATAGAATCAGAAAGAAATATAGAAAGCTGTAAATTAAAAAATCTTTTAATCTAAAATTCTTGACAGAAGTTATATTTTCTCGTCGAAATGTTGTTAGAAAAAACTATTGTAGATTTATATTATAATATTAATAACCCAAGCACTACAGTGCCAAGTGTCGATAAATTCTATACTTCGATAAATTCTAAGTGAAATTTAATTATTATCACATAAAATTCTTTCTAATTAATAAAAATTACATTGTGTTACGTTACATTGGGCATTACTACATATACGAGGTCTGTTCAAAAAATAACCGAACTTTATTTTTCTAATTTTTTTAGGCTTACATATGGATTATTGATTCTTGTCACCTTTGAAGTATTCTTCTCCTCGATTGATACACTTATTCCAGCGGTGTTTCCACTTCCGGAAGCAATCCTCGTAAGTAGTTTACGCGATGTTTCAGATCCTGTGCCGAATTTGTTTTAATTTCTTCAATTGTGTCAAAACGTCTCCCTTTCAACACTGATTTCAATTTGGGGAAACATGAAAAAGTTAGCTGGTACAAGATCGAAGGAGTAGGGAGGAACAGTTATTTGATTTTTCGCAGTGGGTCGGCACATTCTCCACATCCGAAAGAAGCCCGGACAATAATCCATATGTAAGTCCAAAAAAATTAGAAAAATAAAGTTCGGTTATTTTTTAAACAGACCTCGTATTTAATAAGATAAGATTTATCTTTATTATATGATAGGAATTTAATTATTATTAAAACTTTTTTCTAACTTTGCGAGCTTTTATTGTTAAAATTAGTTTTAAAATAAAAAAGTTCGTAATACAAATGGTCGAACTGTTAAATCATTGAAGTGCAAAGATCATTCGCAATCTCATCAAGAGATGCACAGTAATAGTGAGACGTTTTTAAGAATCGAAAATATTCTATATATAGTTACATAGAATATTTTTTTCGTAGCGATAGTTTTTACGAAACTAACAAATGTAATCGAATAATCGGACTAAGACAAATGACGAAGAACGAATGTCTTCTTCCGGTAAACCGCAATTTCTTTAAAGCTAAGATATCTCCCAGTACGATAATTAAGATCTTCCAGGAAAAAAGGAAGGACTGGTTTAATGGATAAAAATAACTTCAAAAATACTTTTCCATTGTTCTGCCTTTAGATATACATATAAAAACATTTTACTTTGAAGGTTTCTCCCAAAAGATGATTCCGATTATTCTTCCTTTGGACGGTCTTGAACTCACACGGAGATGTCTGCGGCGAAACAAGAAAAAATAAAGACAATTTGTAACGATCGATCAAGTCTTTAAAATCGTTCAGACCTGTGAAAATTCCCGTATCGCATGTTTGGGAAGGTTTTACCGTGCAATTTTTTCCCTTGCTACGTTAACTGACTTTTATTATTTGCGCTCCGATCGCTATCTTTCAATACGTTTTATATTAACGAGAGAGAAAGAGAGAGAGAGAGAGAGATCGCGAAGACATTCATACATATATACAGGGTGTCTCCAGATCAACGTGTCTCCACTTTATACGGGTGATCTCGTTAAACTGAAAACTAAAAAGTTTTATATCACTTTGTAAACAACCATGTAAAATTTTGAGATATTAACGAAAGAAAATTAGTACGCATGATGTGGTTGAATGAGTCTTGTAAACGCACATGCATGTTAATCCTCTTTAGTGTGAGTGTCTATCTTCTATTCGAATGTAGTTGCTCATATAAATTAAATTATTATTAAATTATTAAATTATTGACATGAAAAATGTCCTTTACACACACACACGCGCGCGCGCGTACACACAATTTTACTTTGTTATATTAGTACCTTGAATAAGTTCTCACTGCTTTTTCGTGAAAATTAATGCTTTATTTAAAAAAAAACAGGAAAAAACACTCCTAATGATTCTGCAAGTTCAGTTAGCGTCTGACATGAGTCTTCATGAAGTAATGCCTCCAATTCTTCGTCTTCAAACTTTTTCGGTGCGCCAGAGCGTTCTTTATCTTCATCAAAATCATTATTTTTGAAGCGTCTAAACCAATCTCTGCATGTTGCTTCCGACATGGTCGCCGTAAGTCTCAACAAGAATTCTGTGTGCTTCAGCTGCAGATTTTTTTTTAATAAAGTGCAGTAAAATTTCCCGCAAATACTCTTTTTTGGCACGAAACTCGACATGTTTAACACTATGAAAAAAAAAGTTGTTTACACTTCGGCGCAATAACATACACTTAATTTCAAGCTTGCTTATAGTACTTCCCTATTGATGCGTTACCATCTTAAACTACACGCACGCAGTTCTGGTAACATCATCTGTTGGAAAACAGCGAGAACTTATTCAAGGTCCTAATAGACGAAAAAAGTAATTCATTAGTCATCTTTTGTGTGTGGGGTGTGAGCGTGTGTGTGAATGTGGGTGTGTGTGTGTGGGTGTGTGTGTGTGGGGGGGAGGGGTGTGTGTGGGTGGGTGCGCGCGTGCACGCACACACAATATGTACGCAAAATTATACTAGTTTCGAGAATAGAATTGATACATCTGAAAATATCTTTACTATTATGCAACGTGACATAAATGAATGCATCAATTTTGGACAAGTTGATTGGTTGGACAACGTTGGACATCTTTTATTTAAAAACTATGATAACGACATTTTGGTATTAGGATCTTTGTCTTAAAATAATCTCAGGAATTTGCTATTAACATGGTTACGTTTGATCCATACATGAGTATGTTTGATCCGGGACACCCTGCGTGCATGCGTCCCGGTAAAGGATGACAATTTCTCATGGACATGTAGAGTAAGTAAAAATGTAGAGTAAGTAAAAATAACCCCATAAGTTCCTGTAAAAGTTTTTTTTTACAAGTTTTTAAAAGTTTTTCTTTACTGAGATATTTATTTCAAAGTTAAAACTTCAAGTTAACACTTTAACACATTCACAAGTTAAAACTTACTTCAAAGTTAAGTTGATGATCAGATGTTCATGATTTCTTTAATTTAAAATCTAATTTTGTGATATTTTTACTTATATCTCTATAATAGCAAGATTATTTCTTTGCTCAATGTTTTTTCTGAATTTTATTAATTTATACATCCTTAATTGTAGATGTGATTTTTTCTCTCTGATTTCTTTTGATCTTAATTGATGAACATTACTTCACGGATTTTATAACCTGGAGGAGATCGATAGCGATCGGATTCACAATATTTTAAAGTAGTTCTAGCATACTAAGACCGGGAAAAGAAGGTGCGAGCTCCATGAAAAGTAAAAAATATTTAATCACAATAATTATTAGTATAATTCATGTATATTAATAAAAAATAAGCAACAAAATATTAGTTTTATTTGAATTCGGGCACGTGGTGTTGTCACGGTTTTACTAGTCGCAGCGGTATTCCTCCTTCACACTCAATATCATTTATTTCCTCGATTTTATTACAATAAATAGGCAAATAAAAAATTTTAAACTAAATTAACTATGTTCAAAAAGGATTAAAGAATAAAATACTAATTTTTTGTGTCATTCTATCGACTAGTTCTCTCTTAAAAAGAGAAAAAGTAACCAGAAAAGTTTTAAAGCATTACGTCGCATATTGTAAGTATTAAATTAAAAGATAAATAACTCGAAAACCCGATGGTCAATCTCGTCCAAATTTTGATAGAAATTCAAAAACATCATGAAGATTAGGTAAAATTTTAAAAAAATCTGTCGAGAATTATTTCAACGCTAGAATTACCTTAAGGATGTGACTACACATTCTTAGTTATTAATGAAGAATTGATTGTACATTACATTTTACACTGACTAGAGATCAATCTATGGTTTCAAATAAACATGAGTGATAATGTTTCTATTCATGTTTATAATATTTGTTAAGGGATATAATATTTATTAAGAGAGTTTGTTGGTGATTGTTGGCACAATTTTGACGTTTGTTAGTTGTTAATTTAATTGTTATTAACAAAATAAATTTGAGTGTGAAGTTAGCCAGTCCAATTTAAATTTTCAATCTTTTTTCAATTGTCATAGGTCAAATCGATAGAAAATCGTTTGTTGGTCACAATTATATCCAAAACGTCTTCAAAACGTTTGTTGGTTGATTATTTATTAATTATAAGAAAATAATAATTCTAACAATAACGCGCATACTGCGCATGCGCGGCTAAAAGTCCTTAAGATCCCGTAATATTTATTTGGTAATTATTTAGAATTACGGACCACTCTTCGATGACCTTGACCTTGACATACGTTGTCAAGGTCATCCTCTTGAGTGACCTTCGGAAGGTTTTAGTCGTCGGTCATTACTCGTTAAAAAGTTATTAACAAAAAAAATTTGAAAAATGTGGTTACATGCGCATGCTCTGTAATCAATCCTTTCTAAAAAAGTGCGAAATTTGAAATATGGTGTAAGAGTGAAAACGCGTAAAACCTAGCTTCGCGTCAAAAATTGCAAACCCATGTGAAACCTCACTTCGCATTAAAAAATATACGCGTGGAGACAGTGTGTTCCGCCTCCCTACGGGGGGGGCTCCACTACCCATACAGCACAGAAACTTGCAGCAACATTGCTGCAACGTTGTTGCAACATTGCATATTGCTGTGCAATATTGCAGAGACATTAATTTGCAATATTACTTTTGCAATCTTGCTGCAATATTTTAAAATATTATTAAAACAGCGTAATATGATAGAGTGTAAGCAGCACGTGTATTACAAAGTAAGTCCCAATATTCATTGTTTATACTTTGTTTTATTATAGTTTATGGAATTACTATATATATATATATATATATAATATACAGGGTGTCCCTAAATTCGCGCCCACGGAGTACAAGGCGTGATACTTTAGGCTAAAAGAAATAACTTTTTCCTTTAGCAAAATTGCGTGCGATAAGTAGTTTTTGAAGGAGAGCAGGTTGAAGTAAACCAATAGGCGTTCTGCGCGCGCTTCGCTCACTTGTATCAAATTCTTGACTAGTATTTACAAGTAATGTTAAAACATTAATGCTTTGTTATAATTAGTTTACTATGAATTTATTTTTATCTTAGTTATGATTTTATTTTAATTATACATATAATTAGTTAGATTATACTTAAGACTCAAATAATAAGAATCAACTTGAATACTGAACCGTGATCTTTTTCCATATTGTATTCTTTAAAAAGTGAATAATTAACAAAATACTAGTCAAGAATTTGATACAAGTGAGCGAAGCGCGCGCGCCGGCCCTGAGCGCCACTTACACCAGAACGCCTATTGGTTTACTTCAACCTGCTCTCCTTCAAAAACTACTTATCGCACGCAATTTTGCTAAAGGAAAAAGTTATTTCTTTTAGCCTAAAGTATCACGCCTTGTACTCCGTGGGCGCGAATTTAGGGACACCCTGTATATATAAATATATATAGTTTTCTCGTTTCAAAGATGTTCAACCAAAGATAAAATAATATTTGTTTTCGTTTGATATAAAAGAAATTGTGTTAAAAGAAATATAATTATAATGCATTAATTCAATCTATAACTTATGATTAAAATATTTCATATTACATTTTAATAATAAATTCATACGTTTCCGTAATAAATCCACCCTAAATGCGTTTTACAATGGCTTAACATAAATTTAATACAGTCAATAAATTCGGCAGTGATTTGTAGTAATTTCATTATTGGTTACCATAGTAATTACTAAAAATCACTGTCAAATTTATTATTGACTGTATTAAATTTCTGTAAGGGTGCTTTAATTTCATACGTTAAAGCTATCATACCAATATGTATAATATATACTGAACATTATTGCAAATATATTATATTGCAATGTTGCTGCAATATTACATTGCAATATTTCTGCAAGCGGACATTTTACTATTGCTGCAACGTTGCAGCAACATTGCAGCAAGATTTCGCAACGTTGTTGCAATGTTGCAATCTTGTAAAAAACCATTGCTGCAATGTTGCTGCAATGTTGCTGTGCTGTATGGGTACCGAGAAACTAGACACATAAGTGTGGATGGAACTTGCTTTGTGTGGAAAATTGTAAACCCATGTAGAACTTCACTTTGCATTAAAAAGTGTACGCTGTTTAGTTTCGTGCAGCAGCCCGGCGGTGTGGCAAAAGATGGCAGCGTACATTTTTTAATACGAAGTGAGATTCCACATGGGTTTACAACTTTCCACGCGAAGCGAGTTCCACCCACACTTATGTGTGTAGTTTATCGGTAGTGGAGTCCCCCCGTAGGGGGGGGCGGAACACACTGCGTCCACGCGTATACTTTTTAATGCGAAGTGAGGTTTCACATGGGTTTGCAAAATCTATCGTATACTATTTTATTTTTGGATACCGTTTCAAAGTCATAAGAAATATCAACAACACTAGGAATGGCATACACACACATTGTCGTGAAACTTCTTTTGTTCATTGGTCATTGGTGGTGGATGTGTAAAGCTGTATTCAAAATAACTGCTATATTTTTCAAACTTTTTTTGTTAATAACTTTTTAACGAGTGATGACTGACTAAAACCTCCCGAAGGTCACTCAGGAGGATGACCTTGACAACGTATGTCAAGGTCAAGGTCATCGGAGAGTCTGTAATTCTAAATAATTATCCACATAACTGATGTCCTTCCTCGTAATAAGTAAAATCTATTAAAAATTCTAGGCAATTCATCTCCACTAATGGCCATGGCTTTACCCTTTTAGTAATAATAGGATATATTTTAGTGAAAAACTGAAGGAGCTTACTCTGTGAAACAAATAATTTTTTAATTCATTATTGACAATTTCAGTATTCATATAAGTTCTGTTTTAAGCCTATCTGTAACATAACCTTATGACAATTATCTTTGAAATAACAACTTTACACTCGTGAACATGTACTCCGTTTCGTAAAATACAAAAAGCAAAGTGCATCTTGTGGTTATTGACGGGATCAAAAAATAAACATTACGGGATCATAGGGACTTTTAGCCGCGCATGCGCAGTATGTAAGAATGCTTGTAAGAATTATTATTTTCTTATAATTAATAAATAATCAACCAACAAACGTTTTAAAGAACAGAATTGTGATCAACAAACAATTTTCTATCGATTTGACTTATGACAATTGAAAAAAGATTGGAAATTTAAATTGGACTGGCTAACTTTACACTGAAATTTATTTAGTTAATAACAATTAAATTAACAACCAACAAACGTCAAAATTGTGCCAACAATCACCAACAAACGATTCATTTAAAAAAATCAAAAAAATGAAAGTTCTCCGGCTAACTTTACGGAGGTAAATAATTTTAGTTGGTACACAATTAATTTTATGTTGACTACACTGTTTTTTCCACTAATAAATCTCTATTCGCTCCACAAGATAAAAACGGATTTTTTTCAAAAGGGTGTTTCACCCTTTAAAAGGGCGTATGGGCACGTGTAAAAAAAAACGTCTCCCTATTTTGATCTGGAGAACAACATATTAGAAGCTCAAAAAAGCATCAAAATCGAAGGGGGCACTTTCGACACTTTCCTTGTGAGTATAATTAATCTATGGTGAAGGACCAGAATGTTTGAATTGTGCATATAAACATTAATCTTACTACCTCGCAACTAGTCTCAATTTTAAGCTATCAATATCTGTTAGCACATCATCTGTCGATTTCTGTATGTTCAATGGAATCTTCTTGCGATCCTCAATTCTGTGATCTTGCAAACTAGCTCTCCTCGCAATATGCGGTGTTGTGGGTGGCAGAAGTGAAAGTGGAAGCGAAAGTGGTGGTGGCGGTGGAGATAACACAGATTTCATATCATCTGCTCTATTGGGCAGAGATGCGACAGACGCATCTGGGAGATAAACATAAATTTTTTAATTTTCTCAGATATCTTTGAGTATAATAAAATACATGTCTTACATACATTTAGACAATTTATTACTTTTTACAATTGCCGAAATTTGTTCCCTAAGCTCTTGTAATTCTTGCTCTAATGCGAGCAATCGTACTTCAGATCCAAAACTAATTGGCTCCAACAGATCTGATCTGCTGCCAGAAAAGTTTTAAAAACAATATTGCAGAATGAACATTATATATCTGTAATTTGATCAAATAAAATACTAACCTTACTGGATATCCATTCGTATCAACATAATTGCTACTACTAGTTTCCTCATTAATCATTGAATTTGTCATCAAATGTAATGGTGTTACACTGACGTATATTTTTGGCAGAGGCTTCAATGGTAAAAAAGATCCAATCCTTCTTATAATACTTCTCCTCTTTCCATAATATTTAATATCGCCCATCTGAGAAAAAAAGAAAATAATTTTCATAATTTTGATAAATAAATACTAAATATTGATAATAAAGCGATATTTCAAGATATATGAAATAGAAACTGAAACAAATGAACATAGATCTAAGATTTAAAATGTTATTGCTAAATTTTTTGTCATAAGTCTAATATAGTTTTTATACATAAAGATGTAACAAAAATATTTTTCCTAAATTCCAATTATATTATTGATAATAAGATGTATATTAGTAAGATTGGCTATGTATTTTTACATTCAAAATGCATTATTATTTCTTTTATATGTGTAAATTTATATATTGTATAATCATGATACATAAAAAAAAACTCAGCCAAACTCAGCCTGAGTATATTTTATGTCTACTTTTGTCAATAGAAAGTTAGCAAGAATATAATAAAATCTGTTCAGAATATAATGGTAGAACCATTATGTAAACTATCATTTAAATGTTTACAAACAAATGACAAATTTTTCGATTTCTGTGGAATCATTTGTCAGATTATAGGTTTGTTCGCGTCGCTTGCCCCAACATGCTCCTACTCGCTCCAATACGCTCCAAACTATAGTATTACCTTAAGTATTAGCAGGTTTCTAACAGCAAAATACAAATTTAAAGGGAATACAGATGATAGTGGATGTATTGTGATATCTGAATAAATCTATTACCAATCTGTCATACTTCCAACAGTTTAATCACTGTTTGTAAGTTAGTATATGTACAAACTTACTATACTAATAAATGTATAGGAGAGTAGTGACTTTACACTTTAATTTTACTGATACATGTAAATGTATGTTGATTGCTTATTTAAAAATTTTTATATTATATCTGATTATATTTATATAGTATTATATAATAGTAGTAAATATAGTAGTAAAACATGGTAAAGCAATTATTGCTTTATTATGTACATTGGGATAGATATTTAGTAACTTGTCCACAGTATGACAACAAATTGCCAGCAAACTTGCTTACAACAAATATTACAACAGAATTATTAGGTATTAGCATTAGGTATTCATTATTACATATGTTTGGCAATTTACTTAATGCTTTGATTTGAGCAAATGACTTGATACACTTTTCTTCTCCTTCTTTTTAATAAGGAAAGAAGGAGAAAAAGAATATTTTGAAGCATTTGTAGCA
The DNA here is from genome assembly GCA_901521435.1 of Crematogaster levior. Taxonomy (NCBI): domain Eukaryota; kingdom Metazoa; phylum Arthropoda; class Insecta; order Hymenoptera; family Formicidae; genus Crematogaster; species Crematogaster levior. Next base: position 59,296 of record CABEGB010001487.1, read on the forward strand.
TCCGACCACTATTCTCCAATAAATTATTAAAAGAAATTAAATAGATTCTATCAGTTTTTAGAATACAGCATTTAAATAGCAAAATGGTATTTTCTTCTTAATTTGCAGTCAATTCTATAAAATTCTTTTATATTTCTGATATTCTATCAACAAAATTTGCAGATACTTTCAAAATCTGTTCTTGACAAATTTGAATCCATTAAAATCTCTTACCTTTGTGATCTAATTATGATTAATCTCAAGTTTCAATCTATGTTGTGGTAGAAAACAGAGTGAGATCGTAATGTGACGCAAATGTTCGATAACGTACATCAGGGTCAGATCCAAATTTCACAGTTAAAATAGTTTTGTTATACACATTGATCTGCCAGTACTATTGTCAGATGTACAAATCCGTTTGCTTTGACAGAGTATTTAATATTTACTAGTTACTTCACGCGTCTCTTAGTACACTTCATTTTCGTTCGCTTAATTTCGCTTTCGTTCATATACAATAATGCAAAGACATACGTGTTTCTTATATATGTATATATATTCCGGTTACGAAAAGAGGTTATGAAAAAGTGCGCAAATAATATAAGATACTATAGATATAGGAGTGAAGGACAAACTCCGAAATTAATATTAGAGACCTCGCACGATGACAATACGAACTTCGGTTTCAGAGTACCAATCTAAGAATAAATTCTCGGTGCTAGAGTCCCTAAAAATAGGAGTTTGGACAATGATGTCTCCATTTTCATTGGTCAGGAAAGAATATGGCGCGACCAATTATTGCTGTCGAAATCCCACTCGAAGCGCGGTATAATTTGAATTTGTAACGAGCAATAAAAAAAAAGTTTTCAATTTAATTTTCAATTTAATTTTCTAATATTTTACATTTTTCACATGAAATCAAGTAATACAAATTATCTTACTTTTACATGGAATTAATTTTTTACATTTTATATCGAGGAAACTAAAATAACTAACAATTCACAATTTATCAGCTGTTATGCTATTCACGGACGCCATTTTATTTCTAATCAGAACATTTTTTTATTTCTTGTCTAGATTCCTATTTTTAGGGACTCTACTCGGTGCTTATGATAAAATATTCGAAATTGATTTCGAATCAGAAATATATATGTCCATCTATGATGCCCATCTACGAACCAAATATTTAATGTTTAGACCCATACTATTTCAAATATAACCCGGATGAATCGGATTATTAGTTGGGTACAAAATCACGAGTATCGTTTTAAGGTAATCAACTTTATTTAATAATATAAAGTTGCAAAAAATTGAATAAATTAACACCTAAAATTAGAATGTATTATGCATTAATGAACATTTCGTTCAATATACATAAATTCCCAATCATTTCGTTCAATATACATAAAATCCCAGTCAGCAGACAATGTTATTAAATGTTTTTAAATATTTATTTTTTATTTAACATTTATTCAACATCAATTTAATATTTATTTTACATTTAGTTATTTATTTAGAGTAATTACTTGAGGAAATTTATTTATACACTTATTCAACAACAATTTAATATTTATTTTATATTAATTAATTACATTAATTAATTATTTACAATAGTGATTTGAAGAAATATTTATTTAATTATTATTCATTATTATTATTCATATTCGTTCATTATTATTCAATATTATTCAACATTGATTTAAAGTCTAATCAGTAGATAATGTTTTTTAAAATAAAAACAAATTTGATACGGTTCCTTAAATCTAAAAATCTTGCATTGGCTTCCGAACTCGTGTAAGACAAAGTTAGACGTAGCATGAACCTAGCGTGTCACTTTTCGTGCGATTAATGCGAGTTTTTCGCTTTAATGAACAAAACTATTTGTTTAACTTATCAGAAATTCTAGAACTATTAAAAAGAAAGCTAGAACTCTGAATTATTTGTGAGTTTTCGCCAAATGATACACCAGTTTCACACACACACTGACGCTAAAAGAAAAATTTATTTAAAAATGTTAATTCTATAATATTGTATAATAGTTGTTCTAGACAAAAACTAACTGGAATTCTCATTAGAATTCCAGCATTAAATTTACTGATTTCTGGTATTTTCGACGGGACTGTGTCGTGCTGAAGCATGAAGATAGCACGACCTTTCTTAATTTTCGGTCTGATGGTTAAAAAAAAAACATTCTCTTCGTAGTCTCTTACAAAACTTGGGTAAAACAAGGCAGAACTATCGTCAAAATTATTAGACGGCAAGACGAGTTCCTGAAGAATGTCGTGCTGGCGCCATAAATAAAAGTTCATGAAAAATATTTATGGGTCAGAACAAGGGGCTGCAAACGATTGGATCTTATAAAACTCGAATAGAATAAGCCAGAATTATCGTCAAAGTAAAGGGAAGTCGACGACATGACGTGTTTCCGTCGTGCTGGCGCCAAAAGTAAAAATCTATTTTAAAAATGTTAATTGTTGGAATTTTATTGCGTAATAGTTGTTCTAGACCAAAACTAACTGGAACTTTCATCAGAACTATTTATATTTACTGATTTCTAGTACTTTAGAGAGGAATATGTCGTGTTGGAACGTGAAGTTAGCACGACATTCAATTTTCGGTCTTGTGGCATTAAAAATGGCTATCTCTTTTTGTAGTTTCTTATAGAACTCAAGTGAAACAAACTAGAAGTATGTCAAATGCACAGGAAATTGACGGCAAGCTGCATTTCCGTGGAGTGTCGTGCTGGCGCCAAAAATGAAATTTCATAAAAAAATGTTTATGCGTCAGAACAGGACTATAAACGATTGGATTTTATAGAACTCGAGTAGAACAAGTAAAACTGTCGTCAAAAGTCGATGACATGACGCATTTCCGTCGAGTGTCGTGCTGGTGTCTCAAGTAAAAATTCGTAAAAAATGTTAATTGGACTTTTTTCTGTAATATTGTATAATAATTGTTCTATACTAGAAGTAACTGGAACTCTCACCAGAATTCCTGTTATTTGCTGATTTCTGGTACTTTAGAGGGGAATATGTCGTGCTGAAATGTGAAGTTAGCACGAAATTTTTTATTTTCGATTTTTTGGGATTAAAAATGCGGAATTTTTTTTCTGTTCTATTAGGAACTATAGAACTATGAAAAGTGCTACTAGAACTCTAGTCGTTTTTTTCGTAGGCATAAAACGTCATGCTAATTTCATACACACTTGTAAGAGCGACTGGCATCTCAATGTTGACATTGAATCATGTGAATTTTATAATCTCCATCCATATCACCTCACTGTCGTTCAAAATTTTCACCCAGGAAACAAAGAATTGCGCATGCAAGAGTTTCTGCATTGCATTACCAAATTTCTTGAACAATCTCCTATGGACAGAAGAAAGCCTGTTCACAAGAGAAGGGATTTTCAATCAGCATAATTTACATTATTATCTACACTTTACTCTTTTTTTCTATTAATTGATTTTTTTAAATTAATGTAAAGAGATATCTTTTTATATTAATCTCTCTAGAAAAGACTATTTTTCAAAGATATCTCTTTAATTGAAGAGTCATTTAATTCAAGTTCCTCACCTTGATAAAGTAAACTGATATATATATATATATATATATAATATTTACAATACATTGAAAAGAAAACTTCAAGAAATGTAGCTCTATCTCGAAAGTCAAATCTAAATTTTAACATTTCAATTTTCTTCGACCCATCTAGCTAATTTTATTGATTGTTAACACAACGTTTCAACCTCTGGATCCTTATCAAGTGTATAAAATTTTACATATAACTCTATAGATGGAAAACACGCGCTGATATCTGTCTTGTTGACATTGCGCCCAAGCTACATCAATCTAGAAGCTAATTTAAATTTTACTGGAAAAGACCTATAATTTTACATAAAGAACCGAACATCAAAAAGAGAGAGATCGCAGAAATGCTTTTTATAAAGAAATATCGCGATACCATAAATTTGTAAAGTGACACTGAGAAACTTACAGCGCAGTGTATGATAAGGTCATTGACGTTGTTTAATTTCTATTCAATTTTAATATTTGGAATTTCTTTACTGTTATATTCTATATGCTATTATAGTCTTTACACTATTTTTAATATTCGTGATTACCATGTTGTTCTTATTATTGTTTCTTCGACACATTTGTAATGTTTGTATGATCTTACTGTTTGACAAATATATATTTATTATTTGCTATTTTATTTCCTGACGTTAGTTTCTATCATTGCGGATTTGTAAGTCACTTAGAAAATATCGTTATGATATGATGTGTCCTACACGAAGTAATGTAACCATTTTTACTCATTAACTCTGACGGAGTCATGTCTACGACGCAAAAAAATATGTGAGTTTTATAATATAATTAATTGTACACGTTTCTATCCGTCACTGATAGTCTTCAATTTAAATTAGCTTCTAAAGTGATGTAGTTTGGGCACAATGTTAATCAACAAGACAGATATTAGCGTGCGTTTTTTATCTACAGAGTTACATGTAAAACTTTATATACTTGATAAGGACCCAAATCAGTCGAAACATTGTGTTAACATCAATAAAATTCGTCAGACGGGTCGAAGAAAATTGAAATCTGTTTATTCTTATTTACTGGCAAAGAAAAGTTTTGAAATTTTTAAATCTAAATTTTGTACACATTACGAAAGTTTTAAGTATCGAATTTTAAAAACCTGATTTGTAAAATTTTCTTCCAATTTCCTTTTCTTTGGTGTGTGTATACCTTTTAATAACTTTGTGAAAGTTATTTTTCATTTAATTTTTTAATTTCTTCAACGCTTTTAACAAGTAAATAAGATGGATCAACTGTAATTATAATATTTACATGATTTTGATTGGAAAAAACCGTAAATTTTACACAAAGAACCGAATACCAAAAAGAGAGAGATCGCTGAAATGCTTTTTATAAAGAAATATCGTGATACTATATAAGTTTGCAGAGTGACACGAAAAAACTCAGAGCGGTTTATGATAAGGTTATTGACGTTATTTATAATAGTTTCCGCATCATTTTTAATATTCAGAATATCTTGTCTTTCTGTCTGTTATTATTTTTTGATTTTCAGCATATCTGTATTGTTTATATAATTTTATTTTTTGATACAAGACATATATTTATTATTTTATATTCCTGATGTTCTTGGCATTGGTTTCTGTGATATTGCTTATCTATAACAGTTACTTGCTAAATGTCTTAAGAATATGACATTTCTTACATGAAGTAATGTCACTGTATTAATTAGTTTTGACGGAATCTTGTTTTGAGACGCAAAATATATGTGAGTTTTATATTTACCTTGTTTAAATTGTACATGTTTCTATTCGTCAATATTAATATTCTTCGATCTTTATAACAAGCTTAAATTGATGTAGTTTGGACACAATGCGATATAGATATTGGTGCGTGTTTTCCGCAAAGTTATGTAAAGTTCTTTACACTTAACAAAGATTCAAATCAGAGGTTAAAACGTCGTATTAATACAATTAATAAATTGGCCAAACGAATCAAAGAAAATTAAAATTTGTTTTTTTTTTAAATAAAATTTTTATAAAATAAAATAATAATAATAGGGATAAATATAAATAATAATAAAGAACCGAGTACGGAAAATAGTGCTAATTATTATTACATATATTATTACAAAATATATGTATTACTATAAAATATATATATATATATTACTACAAAAATAAATCAATGACAAGCGACAAACGTTTTGACCTGTAATGGTCGTCATCTTTAGTGTTAGATCTTACATCTTCAGTGTGACAAAAAAAATTACGTAATGTTCTTTCGCGATACATTTAGAGTTTAGTCCAGTAAAATGACTTGAAATATGTCGATTTGGATGAAAAAATACTTAGTGGGGAGAAATTTTGTGGAGAGGCTTGTTTTGTGGTACTTTTTAACATATCAAAAGTCCCCACCGACGTCAATATAATTATGACAGAAGATATTTCTCTTAATAGTGTTTCGTTTTTTCTGCAGAGTGTGTGATGATAATATGTATTTCTTTTGTATATGTATAGATTAGGACAAACTGAACGAAAAATTCCTCTTTTATTTTGTAAACTAAAATGTTTTGTTATTAATAAAAGAAGATTAACGAATCACGCGCGATATGGCAGATGAATTACGATAACCTGTCTTCATACGTACTTATAGATTAGATTAAACTAAACAAGAAGTCTTCTATTATTTTGCAAATAACATATAAATTTTTAGTTAATGAATGAAAGTAGATTATCGCGCACAATCATGCACCAATCTTCTTTAATTAATAATTAAAAATGTATATGGTTATTTACAAAACATTAGAAAATTTTTGTTCAGTTTTACTTAATCTATAAGCACACGATGACAAGCGTCGCAATCGCAACTTATCTGCCGTATCGTGCATGATTATTTGTCAATATTTTTTAGTTAATAATCTTATATTGTTGTTCACAAAATGGTAGAGGAAGTTTTTGTTCAATTTCATCTAATCTATATGTACATGAAAGGAGTATATTATCGTCATATTATCGTCAAACAGTTTGTATATGTGATTCTATGATGTGTTTCAGGTTCATTACTAATAAAATTTGATCATACTGCACTTTTTGAAACAAAAGAAACCATAAAAACATGGTTGACCAATGCTCCGTGGCGTAAACAAGAAAATGAGACTTATGGAAAAAGAAAAAAGGTAGAAATGAATACTTATGCGAAGAAAAAAGTAGAATACTTCTTCAAAGTAGTTTCAACAGTTCATGTGACACTATAACTATAACGTTATTTTTTTTAATGTAATGTTTGTATATTGTTGATGCATAATTATCCGCCGTTCATGTAGGCACGTTTTTTTAAAGTGAAAATTGGCGTTTTGTTTACTTTTGTTTTATAAAAATATTCTTCTTTGTTTAGATATGCTCCAGAATAATCGTTTAAACATGTTTCTGTTAAATTTTTATGTGTCTTTTTTTATAATAAATATTGTTTAAAAAACGGCGGATAATTATGCATCAACTCAATAAAATAATTATTTTGTTAAAAATATATTGGAAACTTGTTAAATAAGGAGTTTTTGATATATTTCCTATAAGTCTATTTTTTGTACTGACAACTATTTACTTGAAAATAATTTTTATATAAATGTACGTTGCAAATATTTTTATTTTTTATTGTAAAATAAAATTTGTAAAATATTAATGTAGTTCAACGTATTTTCCAAAAATTATTATATATTTTCTCATTTCTGATATCCCAGTTGAAGATACATAGTGAAGAAACAGCTTTTAAAAGCAACTTTATAAATACAAAAATATTTAAACAAAATGTCAAATAATCGATATTGAATCAAAATTGAATCGATATTGAATCGAAATTGAATCGATATTGAATCGAAATTGTTCTGAGTGTCGAAAATTCATCGAAAGCTGTGACATAAATCAATCGAAATCGATGAGTATTTCAATCAGTTTTCGATGTATGTTTTCGATGTCGATTCGATATCAATTCGATGGGTCATTTCTCGCTGGGTATTATACTGGATATTTTCATATTAAGATTACAATAACTTTCTTACAATTACTCGCTTGCTCATATTAAATTTAAAAATTTTAAATCTTATAAAATTACCATATATTCTCTTTCTAATTTAAAGCCATATCACTTAGGTTTAATTAGGTAATGGAATTGTGTAATAATTTTTTTAAGGAATATTAAAGCTACTAACCATTTAGGTTGGAACAGGAAAACTCTTGAATGAGAATACGCATCACTTAGATTTTATAATTTTTAAATAGATATTAACATTTGAGTTTTATTTTTTTAAACCTTGTACAACAAGTATCTTTCGTACATATATTTTCTTTATTATTGGCGCAATATATATATATATACGCTAATACTTTTTTCGAAGTAATTTATGTTATTTCATTAAAATTAGTATATTTCTCAAGGATAATCGTTAAAACATCATATTCTGTCTTGCTGCAATCATTTCTGCATAAAGATATATTACATAAATGTACAATATGTACGGAATGAATTATTCTTCAACGATATTTTCTATAATAATTACTAATTACGATAAAGGCTACATTTGAGCGGAGCAATGGGAGGGAATTTATGGAAATATTGAAATTATAATTCGTCTGCACAAAATATGAGATAAAATTGTACTTTGTTCATTACCTACTGGTGTCTATTTTTCACATAATGTTTGTCAAGAATAAAGAGAATAAAACTAGAAGTCCTATCGACAGAATATAAATTATTTTCTTCTTCACTCGTTACTTCTCTTCGTACATTTGTTCTTATTCCGTTGATGTTACATATAATTACGTCGTAAGATTTATTTCTGTCGTATTTATTTAAAAAAAAAAAGATGTTAAAAAATGTTTTAGCCACGTGAGCGCGCGCACGCACACAGAATTAGTTATTTCTTTGGTTGAAAGAATAAACGTCGAAATACTGTTAGATTTTTATTCCATATTTTCGTGCACTGAACTCGTGAAACAGGGTAGAACCCGGTGGAATCTTAACGATCATGATACTCTGTTATAGACACGAACGCACGCAAGCATGCATGCACGCAAGCAAGCACGTACGCACGCACGTATGCACGCAGCACGATACGCACGTAGCACGCACGAATTGTCGACCGTACAATAGATGAATGTATCTACGGAACCATGTATGTATATAAGCACATGCACGCATGCATACTCAGCTTCATCTTTTAATGCAAGCTTACCATGCCGCGGAACAACTTTGCCTTTCGATCCAATGCTACCCGTACTGCTTTCGTATACGAGACATAATGTCTCGTAGATGATTGCAAAATAAATGTATAACGATAATAATAATGCGATAAAGTGCTCATTTACGAATTTGAAATTTTTAGAACTCTCAAAATTTTGTCTGTTTTGAGAAAATTTTTATGATTATTTCCCTTTAAAAAAAATTTATTAATTATTAGAATGGAGTAAACTAAATTTTGGAGACATTATATTATTCGTTTTAGCTACACAGCTTTGTTCCCTTTCTCTTCGTAAACTTTAAAACGTAAATGTCAAGTATCGCTATATAAATTACTGTAGTAAGACTGTAGTAGTAATAGTTACTCAAGAAAAAATGATTTAGATCATTCAGATCTATAATACTTAGATCAAACCAAGATCTGACAATGAGTTGATATTATTAGACCTGCATTTTGTCCATTAATTGTTAATTGATTGCATATCTTATGTTATTTAAATTGGAAATTATATAAAATATCCTGCAGTCTTAATATGCTAAAAAAAACATGTAAATAAAGTGAAAATCAATTATTTTTTACTATAGATAAGATTTTCAACCCAAATGCAGATTTTATATTAACTTAGATTTAGTTTAATCTAAGCAGATCTAAGTTTTTTCCCAGATATTTGAGTTAATATATATAATAATATTCCTGATGGATATATCAAATCATTGCACATTTTAATAATTATTAGGGTTTTTTATTTACGTGTGAATAAAATCATAGAAATGAAAAATAATTTTGTTTCCAAACACATCTATTTCATTTTCAATGTAAAATAATGTAAGAAATACAGTTGAGACTAACTAATCTATTCCAAGCCCATTTTAGACTATCTACGATTTATGTCAGAATTTATAATAGATATAATATATAATAGAATTCTATTATATCTTAATGTATAATAATATATATAATAATACATGGTATGTATTATTATATAAACAACATGAAAAAACTCGAGAAAACACGCATAAAATGTATATGTATAAAATGTATATGTATATCACAATAATATAGAATAAAGTATAAATCATAAAAAATACTTGTAAAATTTATAATATATGTATTAAAACTCGTAATTTGGATAAATTAATTATTATTAATTAGATTAACAATTATTAATAATTAGATAAATTATTTTTATTATTATTTATTTATATATTACTCGAAGATTATGCATGGTACGTATATCAAAATAAGTGGTATATAAATGATAAACGAAATTCTGTCTGCAATCTGACGTAAATTACAAATCGTCTAGGGTAGGAAACTTTGTGATTTCATCGAGTCCGACATACGTATTGCGACAATATATTGAAGCTAACAAAGATCATATTGAATATGATATTCTAATAGTTGAGATGAATATATAATTATTTATTCTGTTACGATAAGGCGTGATGTGCTGCAATACAGGACGAAGTGTTCCGGTACGTTTAAATTTGGCGGGCTATGTTCGACGAACGGCCATGCTAGGTTGCGCTCAGATTCCCCACTAGGGTGCACTATAATACTAGAAGTACTACAGCATACGTTACATGTACTATAACAACTTCTAGTGTTATAATTACCCGGGTAGGGAATCTGAACTCAACCTACTTCGTGCTCGTACTCGTAGTGCTCTCTCGACTTTAGCAATGTTGTGCGTGCCTGGCACGACTGCGGCGGTTCCACTATCGTGCTCGTCGTCTCCGTCGTTGTGCGAGTAGGTCCGCGAACGTCACCGCACAGTACAACAGTGTCTCGACAATACGAGCGTGTCCATCCGCGCGACATGTCAAGTCAAATATGTCTAAAGTGGAACAGTTTTCTCAGCAATATTGCAACCAGCTTCGAGAGCCTGTGGGAGGAAGAGGGTCTCGTAGACGTGACTCTCGCAAGTGACGGACAGTGCCTCACAGCGCATAAGGTGATACTCTCAGCCAGTAGTCCCTTCTTCAAAAAAGTCTTCCAGGTAAGTTTGTCAAGTTCTCCCTCGAAGAGGACCAGTCATCCTTAGACACTTCCATGTCCTTTGTCCAAAGCCTGTTCTCATGTCGCACGCGTGTTGTTCTCGATGACAGGCGGGTGAACGATGTGTTTGACAGCTGTAGCTTTCCGAGTACTCGCATCGAGGTTAGAGAATTCTTACCGCGATTATTATCGAATTAATAGTGATTGTTGACTTATACGAGACTATTAGCTGTTTAGCTCTGTAGATCTTATAACGATTTTCTCCCTTATCTCGATTTTTGACGATAATATGTCTTCCTTTTTTATTCCCAAGGAGTTGTCATTCTATGACAGACTGTCGATTTAAACTTGTAATGTAAAATGCTAATTTTTAATATTTAAACACAAACTTTATTTATATTTTGTTTTTCTTTTGTGAAAAGGAATAAAAATGATTCTAAATGAAGAAGAACCACTATAATCAATTATTGTATAGTAAAAAGAAATAACTCTTGACTACATTTACTATAATTGACAATAATCTGTACAATATAAATAAACTGAGTTTTTATATTTTACACTTTTTGTATTAGCAATTTTATATGAATATTCCTTCTTTATTATTAATTTGCTGTTGCTATAAATAATACTATATATTTTTAAAATGATGTATTTATTTTAGAAAATTGCTTATAATTAAATTTAAATAATTAATTAATTGAATTGAAAGAAAAAAAGCAGATGACTTAATGATAAAGTCTAAAAAAATGACATTTGATATGA
>CABEGB010001488.1:0-149350 GCA_901521435.1 Crematogaster levior
ATGTATGTGTGCGTGACATATTTTTCCTTAAATTACAAAAACTTTTGCAAAATAATGTAAGGGGATCAGTGGTACCCCATTTCATCCGTAGTACTACTTCATTGATGGTATGTTTGAAGCGCATGCGTTAGAAAACCCGGCCCGTCTACCAACACTGGCGCGAGCCGCGGTGTGGTGTCGCGTACGGCGTGAGGAGTAGTACCCGCGTGGTGCAGGCGGATTTCGCGAAGCACGTGCTCGCCGCGTGCCGTGCTTCGCATCGCATTACGCGAGTGATATCGTGTGCTACAGTCGTGCTATCGATCAGCTGTGCCGCGTGCGTTAAGACCGGTGCCCGTTTCCACCGGCAAAACCCCGATTTTCGTGAGTTGTGAAGTGGCCGTCTTCAGTTCGGCCGCGCGCACGTGGCCGTCGTCGCCCGGGTGAAGTGTCGTCGTACGGGCGAACGGCCACCTTCCCGGCGATGTGATCGCGCTACGCACGAGGCACAGCTGACCGTTACGTGGGTTTTGTGCCGTTGTTCGCCATTTCGGGCGGTCGGCCAAACGGTGCAGACATTCTTGGGACCACCGACGCCAACGGTGGTCCCTCAGCATCCGGACATGCCGCCAACGCGAACGGCGCTTGACCGACACTTCCGCGAGTGTCGGTTCCGGGACCGCCAGCAACGCAGTGCCGACACGGAAGTGCCCGGGAGTGAGCGCGGCGACGGCGTCCGGATCGTCGGACAGGGGAGCGTTCGGCCGCGAGTTGAGGCAGGCGTCGGTGATCCCAAGAGCTGTTGGGGTGTCGCCGCCCGCCATAGCACGCTCCGTAGGCGGTGATGAGTGCAGCCCTCGACGGTGATCTGCCCGATCGGCACCCGGAACCGCTGGTGCAGCAGACCCAGCGTCTGCTGCCCTCTGCCGTGGAGAGCCTTTGCGTGGCTGGCGCCGGTCACCAGCCGAGTGTGTGCTGCGTCCATGGGCAGGACGAGTGGGTGCTTCTTGTTGAAGGCCAGCACCGCGTGCCCTAGACGGCCGCCGACCTGCATCCCTCCTTCGTCGATGACGAACGGGGTAAGTGTTGACGATTCCGTGCGCCGCAACGAGGTGCCCCGCGCTAACCGTGTGGACAGCTCCGGCTCCGCGTCGCGCTGAACAGTGGTGCGCGACGGGAGAGAGGGGAGCGGCCGCGTCCACCGCCCCGGAGACGATCCAGCCGAGGCTCGTCTGCTGCGCAATGGGGTCGCGAGGCCCTCCGCGACGGACACCAGGACCGAGAATTTTGGCGTACACGTCGGCGCCGAGAAGCAAGTCGATGCGATCTGCCGACGCAAAGTCCGGATCCGCCAACTCCACGTCGCGGAGATGAGGCCAATCCCGGACGGCCACGCTGTCGATGCCGGCATACACCGTCAACCGCGGGAACACGAGTGCGGACACGGTGATCGGGCAGTCCTGCCGACGCGAGTAAATGTCCATCTGCACTTGTCCGCGCGCTACGCCCGTCTGCTGTCCGCCCACGCCGAAGACGGTCACGGGTGTACGGACGCGAGGAAGTCGCAGCCGTTGGACGAGAGCTTCCGTCGCGATTGTCACTTCTGAGCCCTGGTCGATCAAGGCTCTCGCGGAATGCAGTCCGCCGTGCTGGTCACGTACGGTGAGCCTTGCGGTGGCCAGCAGGACCGCAACGCGCTCCCCCAGTTCGCGTCGGGCAATGTGTGACGTTCGCACATCCCCGGGTCCCGCAGCGCTCACAGAAGGTGAGTACGCGTCGTGGAGCGCGGAGTGGTGCCGACCCTCGCAAACCGCGCAATTCCGCTTCGATTGGCACTCACCAACGCCATGTTTGCCCAGGCAGTTGCAGCAGAGCCGGGCCTCCTCGACGAAGCGACGTCTGTCCACCGCCGCCTTCCCTCGGAACACGTCGCAGACCATGAGGAAGTGGTCTTTCTCGCACAAGGTGCACCGCTCCTTCCTCCGTTCGGCGTGATCTTCTCTGGCGGCCTCCTGCTTCACGTGGTGAGAGCGCGCGGAATTTGTTGTTTCCACCCTGGAAGGCTGCATCGCGTCCAGGGTATGTAATCTTCTTTCAATGAATTGCCGCAGCTCGGCATACGTCCCCCCCCCCCGGCATACGTCGGCGGGTTGGTGGTGCCGCCGACGGCGTTCTCCCACTCGCGCCGCGAGCGGGGGTCGAGCATCTCGACAGTGAGGAAAACGAACAGATCCTCACTGCTCGAAATGGGACGCCCTATGCTCTCCAGCGAGCCGACCGTGCTCGACATCGCATGGAAGAGCTTGCGAAGCTCGGTTGACAACTCGGCCTTCATCTTAGGCAGGGCCGTATACGCGGCGTAGTATGACCGCACCAGAAGGCGAGTATTCTCGTAGAACTCTACGAGCGTTGTCCACGCACGACTAAAATTCGTCTCTGTTGTCGGCAGACTTCTCACTAAAGACTCCGCTTCCCCTTGCAGGCTCGTCTTCAGGTAGTGCAGCCTGGTGACGTCTGAGATCGACGGATCGTTGACGATCAAGGACCGGAAGAGGTCCCGGAAGGATGGCCAGTCCTCGTAGTTCCCGGAGAAGCTTGGTAGCTGAATCCGAGGTAAGGTGGTGCGGGGAGGAGCGGGCTGCTCTGCTTGCTGCCCGTCCTCTGGTCGCGAAACCTTGGAGGCCTCGAGCTCCAACAGCGCGGCCCGCTGTTGGATATACACGTCTTCCACTTTCCCGTAAAAGTCCTGCACGTAGTAGTCGTGGGCCTTCAGCTCAGCCCAGTGCAGGCTGCGCATCCGTTCGTGCTGCTCCTCAAATTTCGCCCATTTGTTGTCGAGCAGCTTGAGCGTGGTGGCGATCAGCGGCCCACTGATCTTGGCTGCGCCCGCTTTTTTAAGGTTTTCGAGCGTACGCGCGATACGCCCGGAAATCTCCTGTTGAGCAACGATTAACGGCTCCATTTTGATTTTAGATACAGATCGATCTTACCGCACACGAGCGTACACGCACTGCCGGTTCCCAGGACGGAAATCCGGCTCGAAGGACCAAAATGTTCGGTACGGAATGGAGCCTTGAGGAAATAGAGGCGGAAAGATACGAACACACAGAATAATTCACACACGCAAGTTTTGCACAATAATTAACAGAGTATATTTACAGTCAAAGTCACAGTTAAAATAAAAGTAATATGTACAAAAGTATATACAGTTTTTCACTCACACGAGCACTTTCAGGTCGCGGCGCACAGCGCGGACAATGCGAGTCCGCGAGGAACGCGATACCCGATGAAAGCACTCGAGGCGCGTGCAAGTGCGGAGTTCGCGACGCGTGGAGCAAGCGACTCCAAAGCGGCGCGCGTATTAACGTAGCAAAGAGTGCGACTTTGCTATCGCGAACTCGAAGCCGGAACGGATAAACGGCAGTTATTCGAAGAAAAGCGTGCGAATTACACTGTGAATTTAAAGCGAAAAGAAGTGCGGGTCGTACTCGAACGTGTCTAAGCAGACTGGCCCTCGTCCCCACTCTGCTTCCGTTTTTATACTGTGCTTTTCTGGAATGTTCCTTCCTGTCGTCACTTCCTCGTGAAGGAAATGACGACATGAAAAGAACACTCCAGAAAAGCTCGGAAAAGTCTAAATAAATACATTTACATAAATATAATTATAGATAAACTAATTGGGGACGATGACTCAGGCTTTTTGAATTTGAGAAAACGGCAGCGCCGCCGTTTCGCTACTTTAGCGCGCTCCGCGTGAGCGCGGCTAAGTCCGAAAATGTAATGATAGCGGGACGTAAGTACAGCGTGACTGGGGAGCAACGACAGCAATGCGTGCGATAGAACACACATCACTGCCGCTGCTCTCCACGGATAGCATTGCTGCATTACACCCCCTGTGTTGCACAGGCCATGCAACACAGGTGATGCAATGCAGCATGATGAGGGCTTGGCGGAGCCCTTCGTTCGCTCGCGAACATTCCGCCCGCCTCCGGTATTTTACCGGACGAAACTAATAAGCGAATTTGCTTCGCGCGCGGCGAGCGCGCGAAGCGCGCGACGTTCGCGGCTAAGTGCCGCGCGAGCCAGTGTTGGTAGACGGGCCGGGTTTTCTAACGCATGCGCGGCCGAAATGACCGTTACCAAGGACGTATCTATCGGCAGTAAACAAGAGTTAGCTGTGGGCGCGAAAATCCTGGCGGGCTGAAGCAATGAAAAGGTTAGTTTACTTGTCCTTCGAAAGTATTCGTTATATAAAATCTCTTTTTCACATTGCATAATCCCCAAAATTATGTAGTACTTTTATGCACTCAATTTCATTTTAGTTATTATTTTTACTTTAGTTTTATTATAGTTTTATTAATTTTTTAAAAAGAGAGATAGGTTTTTTGACCGTGAAAATCGAGGGACGAGTGCAATTTTTGTTTTTAAATTAATATTAATATTAATTTTTTTTATAATGAATAATAATATTGGAAAAGGAGTTACTAAAAAACGTAGAATTAGAGATTTTCAAAATTCTTGGCTAGATGAAGATATTTTTAAAGGATGGCTAACTCCTCATCCTATAGAAAATAAAGCGCTTTGTATTGCATGCAATAAGACCATCAGATGTTGCAAAACAGATTTAGTTCAGCACTCACAGACGGCCAAACATATTAAAAACATTAATTCTTTAAATTATAAAGCCACCGATATTGTTAATAATAATTTATCTCATAAAGATAAAGTTAAACGTGCGGAAATTAAATTAGCAGCTTTTTTTGCAGAACATAACGTAGCTTTTTATACCGCGGATCATCTAATTCCTTTAATAAAAGATGTTTGCATAGATCCTGAAGTTGTGCAAGATCTTTCACTTGCTCGAAAGAAGTGTGCAAAAATTGTTAAAAATGTTATCGCGAAACGTGAAATTGAGGAAATTATTCAATATTTACAAACATGTAGATTTTCCATTTTAATTGATGAAAGCACAGATATAACAGATACTAAAGTAATGTGTATACTTGTTCAATATGTATCGCCTCTAAATAAAAAAGTTACAACTCAATTGTTAGAATTATTACCTTTAGATGGTACTGATTGTTCCGCGAATAAAATTTTTGAACTATTTAAAAACTTTTTAGAAGAAAAAGAAATCCCAATTAAGAACATTATTGGAATGGCAAGCGACAATGCATCCGTTATGATTGGATGCAATAATTCTTTTATGTCTCGATTAAAAATAGAAGTACCAAATTTAGTAACATTAAATTGCATTTGCCATTCATCCGCACTTATAGCCAGCAAGGCTTGCGAAAAGTTACCTTTTACTTGTGAAAATTTGATTAGAGGCGTTGCCACTTATATTTCAGGCAGTGTGAAGAGATGTGCAATTTTGGGTGAATTTCAGGATTTTTTTGAAGTTCAAAGATGTAAAATATTAAAATTATCAGATACGAGGTGGCTTTGTTTGCACAAATGTGTTATTAGACTTCTCGATAACTGGGAAGTTTTAAAAAATTTTTTTATTCTAGCAACAGTAGAAGATAAAGTAAAATCTGCCGAACATATTTTAGAGTATTTGAATGATGACTCAGTGAAAGCATATATGCTGTTTTTAAAATATTCATTAAACTTTTTCAATTCTTTTAATGCTTTATTTCAATCGCGTAATATTTTAATACACAAATTATTTGAGAGTAGTCGACAATTAATTCAACAAATAGCTCAAAATTTTATAAAGTTTGACGTTTTAAATAATATTACAAATTTAGATGATAAAATAAATGATCCAAATATTTTGCAAAATATAGAAAATATATATGTAGGGCCGGAATGTGAGAGCTTTTTAGAAACATTATCTTTGGAACATGCACAACAAATTAGATTGAAATGTTTAGAGTTTTACATTACTGCAGTTCAAGAAATGCTTAAACGTTTGCCTTTTAAAGATACACTTTTCCAACAATTAAGTTTTTTAGATCCAAAAATTGCGTTATACGATGAAGGCAGATTAAAAATTAAAGATTTAACTTTTATCGCGAATCGGGTAAAACATTTAGATATAACAAAATTAGCTTTCGAGTGGCGAATTTTACCGTCAAGTTTTAATGAACAACAAAAAAAAGAATTGGCTTGTTTAGAGATAGATGAAATGTGGAAAAACATAGTTCAATTTAAAAATTTCGATGGGGAAAAGATGTTTCCAAATTTAGAATCATTAGTTGAAGTAGTTCTTTCTTTTCCTCACTCAAATGCCGAGGCCGAACGAATATTTTCTATCGTAACAGATGTTAAAAGTAAAAAAAGAAACCGCTTAGCTAATGATACATTGTCTTCAATTTGTGTAGTTCGGTCCAGTTTTCAAGCCAAAAATATTAATTGTACAAATTTTGAAATCGACTCAAGGCATTTAGAACTGCATAATGCATTAAATTTATATGGAGAAAAATGCAAATCTGATGGTACTTAATATATTTTTGCTTTTTTAATTTTATTTTTGTTTTTTATTTATATTGCTTTGCATAATAATTTTTAATTATAGAATTTCACATCTAGTCATTTTTAATGCATGTTACATACATATAATTATTAATTTATGTTTTTCCAGAGAATATTTTTTATTATATATTTTGCAGTGTGCAATACTTTTATTTTTTTAATTATTTAATTTTGTTATTTAATAAACTTAAGAAGTTTTTGTTATAACTATAAATTATTTAAATAATATAATAAAGAATTGTTATTATAATTTATTTGTTATTATAATTTTTATTTTTTAATTTATTAAAAGTGTTTTAAGTTTTATTTTATTATTAAATAAGTTTTTAAATTTAAATTTTATATTATATTATATTATAAATATATATATATTATATTATAAAACAAATTATATATGTTGTTTGTATTATTTATAAAAACAGTTTATTTCGAATGTTATTTATGTACTTTTGTTTTATGAATATTGGTAAGGTTTTTGGCAGTTTTCCTTACCCTTGCAACAAATGTTGGTATTCCGTAATATTTCTGCCAAATAAAATATTTTATTTTGTTATTATATATTTTGTTTAAAATTCTTTTAGTGTCCTTTCCTCTTTTAATTAATCACATACACACACGTGCGCACAATATCTTTGTACATAATTTAAAAAAAAGTGTAAATTTTATATGTATATAAGATGTAATTATTACATAATTCCATACAAGTTTTTGTAATTTGTAAAGAAAAATATGCATTTTATGTATGTGTGCGTGACATATTTTTCCTTAAATTACAAAAACTTTTGCAAAATAATGTAAGGGGATCAGTGGTACCCCATTTCATCCGTAGTACTACTTCATTGATGGTATGTTTGAAGCGCATGCGTTAGAAAACCCGGCCCGTCTACCAACACTGGCGCGAGCCGCGGTGTGGTGTCGCGTACGGCGTGAGGAGTAGTACCCGCGTGGTGCAGGCGGATTTCGCGAAGCACGTGCTCGCCGCGTGCCGTGCTTCGCATCGCATTACGCGAGTGATATCGTGTGCTACAGTCGTGCTATCGATCAGCTGTGCCGCGTGCGTTAAGACCGGTGCCCGTTTCCACCGGCAAAACCCCGATTTTCGTGAGTTGTGAAGTGGCCGTCTTCAGTTCGGCCGCGCGCACGTGGCCGTCGTCGCCCGGGTGAAGTGTCGTCGTACGGGCGAACGGCCACCTTCCCGGCGATGTGATCGCGCTACGCACGAGGCACAGCTGACCGTTACGTGGGTTTTGTGCCGTTGTTCGCCATTTCGGGCGGTCGGCCAAACGGTGCAGACATTCTTGGGACCACCGACGCCAACGGTGGTCCCTCAGCATCCGGACATGCCGCCAACGCGAACGGCGCTTGACCGACACTTCCGCGAGTGTCGGTTCCGGGACCGCCAGCAACGCAGTGCCGACACGGAAGTGCCCGGGAGTGAGCGCGGCGACGGCGTCCGGATCGTCGGACAGGGGAGCGTTCGGCCGCGAGTTGAGGCAGGCGTCGGTGATCCCAAGAGCTGTTGGGGTGTCGCCGCCCGCCATAGCACGCTCCGTAGGCGGTGATGAGTGCAGCCCTCGACGGTGATCTGCCCGATCGGCACCCGGAACCGCTGGTGCAGCAGACCCAGCGTCTGCTGCCCTCTGCCGTGGAGAGCCTTTGCGTGGCTGGCGCCGGTCACCAGCCGAGTGTGTGCTGCGTCCATGGGCAGGACGAGTGGGTGCTTCTTGTTGAAGGCCAGCACCGCGTGCCCTAGACGGCCGCCGACCTGCATCCCTCCTTCGTCGATGACGAACGGGGTAAGTGTTGACGATTCCGTGCGCCGCAACGAGGTGCCCCGCGCTAACCGTGTGGACAGCTCCGGCTCCGCGTCGCGCTGAACAGTGGTGCGCGACGGGAGAGAGGGGAGCGGCCGCGTCCACCGCCCCGGAGACGATCCAGCCGAGGCTCGTCTGCTGCGCAATGGGGTCGCGAGGCCCTCCGCGACGGACACCAGGACCGAGAATTTTGGCGTACACGTCGGCGCCGAGAAGCAAGTCGATGCGATCTGCCGACGCAAAGTCCGGATCCGCCAACTCCACGTCGCGGAGATGAGGCCAATCCCGGACGGCCACGCTGTCGATGCCGGCATACACCGTCAACCGCGGGAACACGAGTGCGGACACGGTGATCGGGCAGTCCTGCCGACGCGAGTAAATGCGGACACGGTGATCGGGCAGTCCTGCCGACGCGAGTAAATGTCCATCTGCACTTGTCCGCGCGCTACGCCCGTCTGCTGTCCGCCCACGCCGAAGACGGTCACGGGTGTACGGACGCGAGGAAGTCGCAGCCGTTGGACGAGAGCTTCCGTCGCGATTGTCACTTCTGAGCCCTGGTCGATCAAGGCTCTCGCGGAATGCAGTCCGCCGTGCTGGTCACGTACGGTGAGCCTTGCGGTGGCCAGCAGGACCGCAACGCGCTCCCCCAGTTCGCGTCGGGCAATGTGTGACGTTCGCACATCCCCGGGTCCCGCAGCGCTCACAGAAGGTGAGTACGCGTCGTGGAGCGCGGAGTGGTGCCGACCCTCGCAAACCGCGCAATTCCGCTTCGATTGGCACTCACCAACGCCATGTTTGCCCAGGCAGTTGCAGCAGAGCCGGGCCTCCTCGACGAAGCGACGTCTGTCCACCGCCGCCTTCCCTCGGAACACGTCGCAGACCATGAGGAAGTGGTCTTTCTCGCACAAGGTGCACCGCTCCTTCCTCCGTTCGGCGTGATCTTCTCTGGCGGCCTCCTGCTTCACGTGGTGAGAGCGCGCGGAATTTGTTGTTTCCACCCTGGAAGGCTGCATCGCGTCCAGGGTATGTAATCTTCTTTCAATGAATTGCCGCAGCTCGGCATACGTCGGCGGGTTGGTGGTGCCGCCGACGGCGTTCTCCCACTCGCGCCGCGAGCGGGGGTCGAGCATCTCGACAGTGAGGAAAACGAACAGATCCTCACTGCTCGAAATGGGACGCCCTATGCTCTCCAGCGAGCCGACCGTGCTCGACATCGCATGGAAGAGCTTGCGAAGCTCGGTTGACAACTCGGCCTTCATCTTAGGCAGGGCCGTATACGCGGCGTAGTATGACCGCACCAGAAGGCGAGTATTCTCGTAGAACTCTACGAGCGTTGTCCACGCACGACTAAAATTCGTCTCTGTTGTCGGCAGACTTCTCACTAAAGACTCCGCTTCCCCTTGCAGGCTCGTCTTCAGGTAGTGCAGCCTGGTGACGTCTGAGATCGACGGATCGTTGACGATCAAGGACCGGAAGAGGTCCCGGAAGGATGGCCAGTCCTCGTAGTTCCCGGAGAAGCTTGGTAGCTGAATCCGAGGTAAGGTGGTGCGGGGAGGAGCGGGCTGCTCTGCTTGCTGCCCGTCCTCTGGTCGCGAAACCTTGGAGGCCTCGAGCTCCAACAGCGCGGCCCGCTGTTGGATATACACGTCTTCCACTTTCCCGTAAAAGTCCTGCACGTAGTAGTCGTGGGCCTTCAGCTCAGCCCAGTGCAGGCTGCGCATCCGTTCGTGCTGCTCCTCAAATTTCGCCCATTTGTTGTCGAGCAGCTTGAGCGTGGTGGCGATCAGCGGCCCACTGATCTTGGCTGCGCCCGCTTTTTTAAGGTTTTCGAGCGTACGCGCGATACGCCCGGAAATCTCCTGTTGAGCAACGATTAACGGCTCCATTTTGATTTTAGATACAGATCGATCTTACCGCACACGAGCGTACACGCACTGCCGGTTCCCAGGACGGAAATCCGGCTCGAAGGACCAAAATGTTCGGTACGGAATGGAGCCTTGAGGAAATAGAGGCGGAAAGATACGAACACACAGAATAATTCACACACGCAAGTTTTGCACAATAATTAACAGAGTATATTTACAGTCAAAGTCACAGTTAAAATAAAAGTAATATGTACAAAAGTATATACAGTTTTTCACTCACACGAGCACTTTCAGGTCGCGGCGCACAGCGCGGACAATGCGAGTCCGCGAGGAACGCGATACCCGATGAAAGCACTCGAGGCGCGTGCAAGTGCGGAGTTCGCGACGCGTGGAGCAAGCGACTCCAAAGCGGCGCGCGTATTAACGTAGCAAAGAGTGCGACTTTGCTATCGCGAACTCGAAGCCGGAACGGATAAACGGCAGTTATTCGAAGAAAAGCGTGCGAATTACACTGTGAATTTAAAGCGAAAAGAAGTGCGGGTCGTACTCGAACGTGTCTAAGCAGACTGGCCCTCGTCCCCACTCTGCTTCCGTTTTTATACTGTGCTTTTCTGGAATGTTCCTTCCTGTCGTCACTTCCTCGTGAAGGAAATGACGACATGAAAAGAACACTCCAGAAAAGCTCGGAAAAGTCTAAATAAATACATTTACATAAATATAATTATAGATAAACTAATTGGGGACGATGACTCAGGCTTTTTGAATTTGAGAAAACGGCAGCGCCGCCGTTTCGCTACTTTAGCGCGCTCCGCGTGAGCGCGGCTAAGTCCGAAAATGTAATGATAGCGGGACGTAAGTACAGCGTGACTGGGGAGCAACGACAGCAATGCGTGCGATAGAACACACATCACTGCCGCTGCTCTCCACGGATAGCATTGCTGCATTACACCCCCTGTGTTGCACAGGCCATGCAACACAGGTGATGCAATGCAGCATGATGAGGGCTTGGCGGAGCCCTTCGTTCGCTCGCGAACAAACAGTAACTTTAATATTAAACTCAGTTTGATAAATAAATGTGTGTTTATACCTGGAAACATACTTATCACGATTATTTATATATTATTGTATGATTGCATGTGTAACTTTACTTACGAATATGAGCTTTAAATTAAGTGATGATCGTATTTAATCATTAAGAAACGAATCAAAAATATACAATATTTACTTTATCAATACTTTCTATTTTACGTTCCACACGATACTTATAATAGACTACATGATGTTTAATCTGTATTGTGAACCTGACTTTCTCTGTTCGGTAAGATAATATATTTCTTCTTCTACATTTTAAATCATTAACGTTATACAATTATAATTTTATTCATATACATCTTGATATATTTCACTTTCTGACAGCCCCATTATTTTCTCACCTATTTGTTGAAATATAAAGGGAGAGGGTCATTATTGTGGGCCTTGAAAATCAGAGGCTGGAGTAATTCTATTCAGGCTGAGTCGCTCGCCGAAACAAATCACAAATATATTTAATATTTATATTGTGTAATTAAAAAAAAAAAAAAGATTTGAAGCCTTCTTTGTATAAGCTAATGATTAGCTTATACAAAAAAGGCTTCAAATCTTTTTTTTTTTTAATTACACAATATAAATATTAAATATATTTGTGATTTGTTTCGGCGCGAGCGACTCAGCCTGAATAGAATTACTCCAGCCTCTGATTTTCAAGGCCCACAATAATGACCCTCTCCCTTCATATTTCAACAAATAGGTGAGAAAATAATGGGGCTGTCAGAAAGTGAAATATATCAAGATGTATATGAATAAAATTATAATTGTATAACGTTAATGATTTAAAATGTAGAAGAAGAAATATATTATCTTACCGAACAGAGAAAGTCAGGTTCACAATACAGATTAAACATCATGTAGTCTATTATAAGTATCGTGTGGAACGTAAAATAGAAAGTATTGATAAAGTAAATATTGTATATTTTTGATTCGTTTCTTAATGATTAAATACGATCATCACTTAATTTAAAGCTCATATTCGTAAGTAAAGTTACACATGCAATCATACAATAATATATAAATAATCGTGATAAGTATGTTTCCAGGTATAAACACACATTTATTTATCAAAATGAGTTTAATATTAAAGTTACTGTTACTGTTACATATTATGACAACGTGAAATTATCGTTATTTATTATGTACTATTAATGTTATCGTTAATTAACGATATGAATAAACAATTTAAGAAACTAAAAATGTTAGAAATCAAATAAATTTGAAATAAAAGATTTTTTCAAATAATTTCTCTTTCAAAAGACTGTTATTCTCTCTCATTTGCATCAACTATATTACAGTACCGATTAAAAATATCGTTTATGACAATAAGAAAGGTTATTTTAAATGAAAAAAGATGTACATATACTTGAATAATTTGAATAATTTATTTTCTTTTTTTATTTATCTTTGCAAGTGAATATTGTTTTATAAACATTAATATTGCAATATTTTATTGCATAATAAAATATAGACATAAATGCAATAAATTAAATATAACTTAATAAACTATTATCATACGTAGTGAAACCGCGGACTACTCAAGCGCGTTAGCAAAGTTGAGCATATAGCGATAGAAAAAGAAAGAGGGAGAAAGAGAATATTGCCCGAAGCTGGCCAAGCCGTTCGACGACGCGTTCGGCAAAGAAAGCGAGAGGATTATACGTCTATCCTCTTCTACCGCCCGACGCTGGCCGAGCGCTGGCACCCACGGACAGCCATCCCCTCTCCATCCCCACCACCTCTACAGCGTGCTGTAAAGGTGGATGAGTTTAAATCACTGTTCACGGGACTTATGTCCCAACATCACACGCGTTAGAACTTAGCCGCGCTCACGCGGAGCGCGCTCAAGCAGCGAAACGGCGGCGCTGCCGCTGTCGTTAATTCAAAAGGCCTTAGTCATCGTCCCCAATTCGTTATTTATAATTATATTTTTGCAGATATGTTTATATAGACCTTTCCGAGCTTTTCTGGAGTGTTCTTTTTCTGTCGTCATTTCCTTCAAGAGGAAGTGACGACGAGAAAGAACATTCCAGAAAAGCGCAGTATAAAAACGGATGCGAAGTGGGGACGCGGGCCAGTCTGCTTAGATCCGTTCAGGTACGACCCGCATTTCGATAGTTATCAATTCGCACGCTAATTCGCACACTTTTCTTCGGATAACCGCCGTTTATTCGTTGTTGCATTGAGTTCGCGACAGCAAAGTCGCATTCTTTGCTGCGTCTACTTCGCGCGCTGCTTTGGAGTCGCCTGCTCCACGCGTTCGCGAAACCTCTCTTCGCACGCGCCTCAGTTGCTTGCCGTGGCATTTCGCGCTCCTCACCGGACTTGCATTGTCCGCGCTGTGTTCCGCGAGCTAAAAGTAATTGAGTGAGTAAAGCATTGTAAATAACTCTGTATATATTCCGCGTTTTTTATTAACTATGACTTGTAAATATACTTCGTTAGCTGTTAAACAAAACTTGCGTGTGTGAATTATTTCTGTGTGTGCGTGATCGTGACGTCTTTCCTCCTCACGGCTCCATTCCGTACCGAACAACAATAAAAGAATTAGTTGGCCTACATGGCCTTCAGATGTACTTGATGAACCTAACAATACTTCCCAAGATGAGACACAATAAAACGCATTTTCTTCAATTATAGCTTATCGAGAAAAAGCAGTAAGTATAATTTTAGTCATCTGGATACAGTAAAATGTGAGCACATACCCAGATAGCCAAGTCTGTCAAAGCAGATTTTATCAAGTGCTTGCTTGCAAATTTTGTTAGCAAAAAGACATCAAATATAATGCAAAGCTGTTATGTCTAAAGATGTCACAAAATTGCTAGCAAAAATATCAGGCCATGTTCAAAAATAGAAACTACAAGTAGACGCTACAAGTCTCTTATCCCGCACCCTTAAAGTCGACTTTTTGGGGGTGTAGAACTATTAAAATATAAAAAATTTTGAAATGCCTGTAGCATATTCCGAAAGGTGGTATCGCCACGAGTAAGTTAAGCCAAAAAAGAAAAAAATCGGTCAAGCCGTTCTGGACATATAAACGGTCAAAAAGTGATGTTTTTCACGAAAAATGAAGTAACGTCTTCTTCTTCTTCTTCTTCTCTGTCCGCAATCATATGTACTTCTCTTCTCTCTTACCTTTCACTCACACCTCCCCCAACTTCCACTCACCCCCTCCCCCCTCCCCTTTCTCCCTCCCTTCCCCTCCCCCCCTCCCCTCCCCTTCTCAATTTTTTCGTCTTTTT
This sequence comes from Crematogaster levior, assembly GCA_901521435.1. Classification (NCBI taxonomy): domain Eukaryota; kingdom Metazoa; phylum Arthropoda; class Insecta; order Hymenoptera; family Formicidae; genus Crematogaster; species Crematogaster levior. The sequence continues at coordinate 14,467 of CABEGB010001488.1, forward strand.
CGCTCTATTTCGCACTTTTTCATCATCTTTCACCCCCTCTCACTCTCTCACACCCTTTCTGGTGTATTTACCATTTATTAAAAATTTTCAAAAACCACCCCTTAGACGTGAAATTTAATTTAATCTAGCTTGTGCTAGACGTCCAATTAGAAAAATTATTTTTGGATTTATTGCGTGCCCAAACAAAAATACGATAGTTGCAATAGCGCTGAAATCGGGCTTGCTTTAGGCGCCCAATTAAAGAAATTTGGAGTGCTCTGCTTATAAAAGATATCCCAGAGACGATTAATTTGTGTATTAGTTATATATTTAAAAATATTTTATACCAGATGTAGTTTACACCAGACGTAATGATCGTGTTAAAATCGGAGAGACGAATAAAATATATGGTTGCGTGCTCACAAGAATAGCTGATGGAGGAGCTCATTCTTTATTTTCAATATTATTGTATTTTTGACATACAAACGGTTAAACATCTCGGAGAAATAAAGACAGTTAGCGAGTGACTGTGTCAGTGTCAAAATTAAAACGGAATAAAAATCTATTTGAAATTAGGTCATCACTTCAACGATAAAAATAATATAAGTATAAGTATATAACTACGTACAACTATATAATGTAAAAATAATTATTTGAATATATTGATGAAAGAATATTAGCATTTTAATAAATTATGTTATTTATTGAAATTTTATAACTTAATCGATATATTGTGTTACATACGTTACATGTAATTTCAGTTTTACTAATTCAAACTATTAATGATACATTAGTGGTTCTAGTAATCATTTCGTGCATCGACTTTACTAAAAATTGACTCTATTGATAAACTACGTAAATTACACGCGGAATAATAATAGGGAAATACTGTAACTAAAATACAGAAATGTAACAGAAGCGTATATAAAAAGAAGTATATGGAGATTTTCGCACACAAGTGTCTTACAAGAACCCGTAAATTAACCCCATAAGAAATGTTAATTAAAGAAATGTTAACGACATAGGTCCCATACTTTTGCGATGTACCGTTTTTGAGATATTGAATTTCACCCCTAAGCGGTAGTTTTTGAAAATTTTTAATAAGTGGTAAATTAACCCCATAAGAAACCGATAATTAACGACACAGATACAGATATTTAGTAACAAAAAATTTATTCTATTATTGAAATCATGTAAACGATTAATCCGCACATTGTAATTGAAACAAATGCACTTTGCAGTAAGAGCTTTATTGTGTTAGTTTTCTTCATTTAAAAAGTGCTATAATAAAATCATTTAATTATTAATGACAGTATTCTTCAAATCAAGAAAACTAATACAATTCTGCCTACAAAGTGTGTTTGTTTTAATAATAGTATGCAGATTATTTAACAGTTCAGTTATTTGTATCTTTTACATGATTTTAATATTAGATTAATATTTTTGCTTAGATATTTAATGGACGAAATTGCATATGCATTTCAAGAAACAAAATATATTACAGGGTCAAAAAATATTTCAAATATCATTTTTAATCACATTATTCATTGCAATAACAAAATAAACTTTTGATGGGTAACGATAACTTTGATCAACAACACTTTTAATACCATTATATAGAAAGCTTAATCCAAAAACAACGTATTTTTTAAAATAACGCAATAGTATTGTGGGAGGGTGTTATTATATTCGAGTTAATAACTCCCTTGGTTACGGGCGGTATGTCAGGAAGGCCACGTGAAATAATATAACTCCGGGTCCGGTGCGAAAGGCTTTAATGCGGAGTGGCCTATTAATATATATATATATAACAAGTAGAGACTCTCGGCTATGCACAGGTGTTATGTATTTGTTTCGGCTGATCCCAAGCGACTAACTGTATCGAGCCGTCGCGCAAGGGAATCACTTTCTGCGCAATCGATCCGCGCATCGCCCAATCACGCACGTCTCACATGTTTATCATTCTTATTGTCTACAGTTCGGCCAGCCTGACAATATGGCCGTCTCGGCCATGCACAAAATAGAGTATATCATGAGGTCAATACTCGTCATAATTTAAATGTACGCACGCATGTTACTTAAATACAAAATATAATATGACTCACGCTCTAGCTCTTACTGTACATTCTCATATAGTCTGCGCTCACAGTTCCCGTGTACGGCATTTGAGTTACCTGAAAACCCTCAATGTCAGATACAATATAACGATCAGTCTATTGTCTAACACGGTTTTTACAACATATGGGCCTCTAAATTTCGGGATCAATTTCTTATTTACTCCCGGCGTTGTATCGGTATTGGTGATTACCACATAGTCCCCCACTTTATAGACAGTAGCTCGCTTCCGTTTGCTATTATAATGAATCTCGTTCGCTCGCTGACACTTTTCAGCAACGCTCGCCGCGCGATCCCGAATAGCCCCCAAATCTCTATCATCATCGGAATATTGGTCGAGCAGAACATGAATTTCGTCTCTCACAATTCCTACCTGATCAACCCCAAACAACAACCGACTAGGAGTATCATCTATGCTTCGGCAGCGCGTGTTGTTTAGAGCAAACTCGACATTCTCTAGTATCCTATCCCATTTTTCCGGTGTATCGCACAATTTTGCTAACATTGGCGTAAGGACACGGTTAAAGCGCTCGACTTGTCCGTTAGCGCGAGGAGTACCGACAGCAATCAAAGTGTGACTGATAGATTCCTCCTTTACAAATCTTCCGAACGCCTGCGACGTAAAACACGTTCCACGATCACTTATCAGGCGCCTAGGCTTACTGTATGCGCGGAAATAGTCTTTTACGTGTCGAATTACCTCCTCAGTCTTTGTTGTCTTGCACGGATATAATTTTATAAATTTCGTGAATCCATCTATCAATGAGAAAATATATCGGTAGCCTTTTCCCGTTCTCTCTAGTGGTCCGTAATGGTCGGCATGTAACGTTTGAAACGGCAATTTTCCTTTCGGAATACTGTGTAAATATCCTTCTTTTTTTCCGGAAGTTGGGGAGAATTCAATACATTTCAGGCAATTCGATATATATTCTCGCACTTTTTCTCTCAAGTTTGGAAACCAATAGACTTTCATTATGTTATTGACAACCTTATCAATCCCGAGATGGCCCAAATCGTCGTGACATGTTCTAATTATATTTAATTCCATACACTTTGGGACATAAAACAACAATTTTCTATTCTTAGCTTTCCGGTAAACCAAACCGTCCCTTAATTCATAAAATTTATCTTCACCGTTCTCTAGTTTGTTTCGAATCTCACAAATTTCTTTGTCTTTATCTTGTTGAATCGATAATGTTTGTTCAAAAGTATTGGCCTCCAAAACTAGTATGCTGTTACATCGGCTCAATGCATCGACATGTGACATCCGCCTGCCCGGACGATGCTCAATCTTATAATCGTAACCCTGTAGGAACATCGCCCATCTCGAAATACGCGGGTTAACAGTCTGCCTGTTCAGCGCGAGGCGGAAACTATCACAGTCCGTAACAATAGTAAACGGAATTCCGGACAAATAAATATGATACCTCTTGATCGCGTACACAACTGCCAAACATTCCAGCTCGAAGCTGTGATATCGTGCCTCAGTCGTCGTGGTTCTGCGACTAAAATAAGATACGGGTTTCATTGTACCGTCGCCCTGTCTCTGCAATAAAATTGCACCGAATCCGACAACACTGGCATCGCAATGCAGCTCTGTTACCAATCTCGGCGAATAAATGGCAAGAATCGGCTGTGACGACAACAAATTTTTTATCAACTCAAACACACAATTTTCCTCTGGTCCAAACTTAAAAGCTACATTCTTTTTTATTAAGTCATAGAGTGGTTTCGCAATAACCGAAAAATTTTTTATAAATCTACGGAAATAACTCGCAAGGCCTACAAAACGATGAAGTTCTTTTGCGTTACGCGGTACCGGAAAATCGACAACAGATTCCACATTCACAGCGCTGGGTCGAATGCCGCTCTCGTCAATCAAGTAACCAAGATAGACAATCTCGCGATATAGAAACGAACACTTGTCCAAGCGAAATTGCAACCCGTGCTGTCGAGCTAAACTAAAGACCTCACAAAGAATCTCCAAATGTTCGCTGACGCCCTCGGTCGCAATTAATATATCGTCAAGATATATCAATATTTTATTTTCCCGAATCAACTTACAAAAAATGCTGTCAATATACCGCTGAAAGACACGCGGAGCATTCGTCAGCCCAAAAGGCATTTTTAAAAATTCAAACTGACCCAAGGGGGTCACAAAAGACGTATATTTTACCGATTCGTTGGCAATCCTAACATGATGGAATCCGTTTCTCAAATCGAGGCTAGAAAAGTAGGATTTTCCGCGTAATCTGTCTAAATGATCATCGATCAAGGGTGTCGGAAAATTATCCTTCACTGTTATCTTATTAAGTTCGCGATAGTCGATGCATAATCGCGATTCACCGTCTTTCTTGCGTACGAGTACAATTGGGAAAGCGTATGGCGAATTACTCGGTCTTATTATTTCTTCTTGTAACAATTTATTTATTATTTGTTCTAATTTCCCTTTATCGGCAAACGAGAGTCTTCGCGGCCTAAAACTAATGGGCCGATCATGCGTCAAATTTATGCTCATTTCGATCTCTTTTTGAGGATTCGCGACACCTGTGTCAACAATATTTTCGTTATTATACAATTCTTCAACGCGTTTTTTTATTTTAAAATCGACCTTCGGATTAATGTTTATCGTTTCGGCAATAGATAGTGGACGGTCAACATACGAAATGTGGAAAATTTGCCTCGAAAAATCTGAGCTATCCACCGTTCGTGAATTTGCCCTCGAAACACAAAATCTTCCTCCTAAGGTTATTTCTATTAACGGTGATGATGTAAAGTTTCGACCGAGTAAGGCAGCACATGTTATTGCTGTATTCGGCACAACAAAAAAACTTATCTTTAACTCAACACTGTTGACCTCGACAACATCCTCGAAGGTCCCCAATATTTCCAACTTAGTTCCGTTAATGCCAAAAAAAGATTGTTGTTTGTCAAACGGTACGCGAGCATGAGTCGGCACAAAATCGCCTTTAATTAAGCTAATGGGGGACCCTGAATCAATCATCGCTATCAACGAATATTTACATTTGCCACCGGATGCGTCCGCGACTTGATACGCGAGGGTTACCAAGTATGGAATACTCGGTGAGATCGTCTGAACCACGCTCGCTGTATTCTCCGCCGTCGGACGCGACTTCGGACACTCTTTCATGCGATGCTCCAGACTGCCGCATCTGAAGCACGAGCCCTTCGCCCGCTTCTGCTCCTCTTTGCAGTTTCTGGAGAGATGTCCAGTCGCCCCACAATTATAGCAGCGAACAGTACCGCCCCCCGCCGTAGCTGTTCCTCTTCCTCCGGACTTCGGCGCTGGTCGCTGTCCCCTCACAGCCCGCTCCCCGCCACCGTCGGCCCCACCATCCAACGACAGCTCCCTGAACGCATCCAATACGTCTGCCGCCGATCGGAAGCGATGCATCCGCGCCTGATTCCGCATTTGCGTATCCTGCACCCCGTCGATTAAGCAGTCAACGAGTTCCCGCTCACCGACGGATGCTCTGTTAGCAAGAACCACCTTCTCGTGATAGTATTCCGCAAAGGTTTCGCTGCTGCGCCATTTTCGCTTCTCAAAATCACGCCTCAATGCCTGCGTACTGGGGCGATTATTAAACATGCGAGACATCTCCAACAGCAAGTCCGCCGCGTTTAACTGTAGATGCTCTGGCTTCGAGTGAAACCACGTTAAAGCCCTGTTTTTCAATCTCAAATTGATCAGTATCCTGGTCGAATTCTCATCCAATCGATACTTTTCACGCAAAAGTTCAACTTGTTTCCTCCAGGTTTCGAAACTGTCGCAATCGCCACAAAACTCACTTAATAAATCGCTGATGATTCGGATGTTGACTCTGGAATCAATACCACAGTCGCTATCATTGCCCTCAATGTTCGTCGTCATCCTTGCCTCCCGGCGGACGAGACTCAATTCTCGCTCCAAAAGAGCCTTTTCGCGTCTCAACATCTCCATCTCTCTCTCTCTCCAATCCGGCGGTAACGGTACTACACCACCAGAATCCGACTGCTGCTCCGACGCATCCGCACTTGCGCCCGCCGATGACCCCTGCGCCTCACCGCCCACGAGGTGCTCATATGCGCCTCGCCACTCGTCCTCATCACCAGCCAATATTCGCGCCACTAATTCGACCTTCGTGCCACTCGTAGACACTCCGATCCGCCGCGCGATATCCTTCAAATTCACGACGGTTAAATCGTTCAATTTATCTTGAGGTACCCGCTCCATCCTCACAGCAACAGTACCTCACCGAGTCACGCAGCAAAGTCACCGCTCACCTGATACGACAATAACGGGAAGCACACAATACTACTCGTCAACAAGTCAATGTCACAACGGCACCAGGCAAAACAACGTTCAAATTCGGCCGTTAACGATTCGCGCTAATTGACAATCGAGTCGCGGGATCATTAAGCCGACTGCCGTCAGATAATTCCGCAGTTCGCAAAAAACTTCCCCTTTTCAATGCGAGTCTCGCAGTCGAAGTCAGGCACTGTACAATCACTCCAAGAATGTGATCTCAAATTCAATTCGACACCGCGATCCGAATACTCCGAATCCCACTTCTGAATTTGTGGGAGGGTGTTATTATATTCGAGTTAATAACTCCCTTGGTTACGGGCGGTATGTCAGGAAGGCCACGTGAAATAATATAACTCCGGGTCCGGTGCGAAAGGCTTTAATGCGGAGTGGCCTATTAATATATATATATAACAAGTAGAGACTCTCGGCTATGCACAGGTGTTATGTATTTGTTTCGGCTGATCCCAAGCGACTAACTGTATCGAGCCGTCGCGCAAGGGAATCACTTTCTGCGCAATCGATCCGCGCATCGCCCAATCACGCACGTCTCACATGTTTATCATTCTTATTGTCTACAGTATCAGAAAAATTTTTTGATCTAATGACATATTTTGTTTTCTGAAATACATATATACAATTTTGTCAATAAGGTATTGAGTAACAATAACTTGAATAACAATATATATATTATAATTATATTTTATTTATTATTATTATTATTATTATTATTATTATTATTATTATTAATTTTTATTAATTGTTATTATTTCTGCCTCCTCTTCTTCCACCTCTTGGTCTGCGGTCTCTCGGCCCGCTGCCCCAATAATATTGGGCCGCGGACAGCCGCATCAGGAACCGCATGAACCGATCATTTTGTACGCGGGCCCCAGCGCGTCTTCCTCTGTAAACTGTAATTAAAAAACAAATTATTAATAACTAGATATGGATACTAGATAGAACGTATGGTACATTTTGTATGATATATTATTTAGGTACATTTAGGTATATCTAGGTATATATCAATTCCGCTGATTAGATATTTAATAGCAAAAATATTAATATGATATTGAAATCGTGTAATTGACGTATAACTGAACTATTAGATAATCCGCATTCTATTATTGAAACCAATACATTTTTCTAGCCAAAGGTCGATTGTGTTAGTTTTCTTGATTTGAGAAGTATTATTAAATCATTTAATTTTATTTTTTTCGCTCAAGTAAATTTATCAGTTTTTTAATCACAATATTGCAATAACAAAATAAACTTTTGATAAATAACGATATTTTTTTCAACAATGCTCTTAATACCGTTATATGAGAAACTTAATTCAAAAATAACGTTTTGATTGAATATTTCTTTGATCCAATGTTATATGTATTTTATTTCCTGAAACATATGTATATTCAATTTTTTGATCAAACTTATTTGAACGAAAAAAATTATTAAATAATTTAAATATAGCAGTTTTTAAATCAAGAAAACTAACATAATCTACCTCTGTTTATAAAGTTAGTTTCAATCACAATGTGTCGATTAATTAACAGTTTAATTATTTATATCATTTACACGATTTCACTTAAACTATTTGATAAAATTGTATATACATAATTCGGAAAACAAAATGTTATTAACAAAAATTAATTAAAATATGTGTACCTCTACGTTCGGAGTTGGTGGCGATGGGGCCGGTGGCGACGGGGTTGGCGGGGACGGAGCCGGCGGTGGCGGAATTGGCAGCGATGGGGCCGGCGGCGACGGGGCCGGCGGCGACGGGGCCGGCGGCGACGGGGCGGGCGGCGACGGGGCCGGTGGCGACGGGACCGGCGGCGACGGGGCCGACGGCAACGGGGTTGGCGGCAACGGGGCCGGTGGCGACGGGGTCGGCGTCACTCATTACTATCTAAAATTAAATATAAATAAAGAATATTACAGATATATTATATTATAGAATATAATAACATAATAATGTTATATAATAAGGAACAACGATACTTACATCTTTGTCTGTCATTTCGAATTTGGAGTTCCGTTATTTTAAAATTTTATATAAGTAAAGAATATTAATATTTTGCGATTAGTATGTATCGATTTGCTTTCGTAATTGCTGTTGCGTTTAATCTTATATTTGTCGTATGTGCGAATGCAATTTTGTGTGTGTACTGAACGCAGTAGAAAAGTCGGAAGATATTAACAACCCGCGTCGATTCATTAATCACATTAAATTTATTAACAAATAAATTTATTAAAGATAATTTATCATTAACGATAATTCATCGAAATTTCGTTCCGCAGAAGTAGAATATTTATTGCGCCACCAAGTGTGCGAGCACATCGTGATTATCTTTTCGTGAGCGAGAATTGTCGATTCCTGTGTATAAAAACGTCGTCACCAAATTCCGCATACCGTAACGCGTTCGGGAAATGCTCCAGAACCATAACACGATCCGCGAAGTCGCAATCGATACATACTAATCGTAAAATATTAATATTCTTGTCACACGCGGGTTCGATATATCTCAACTTTCGCTGTATGGCAATTATCCCACACACTCGAGACACACGTTTACAATTATTGAATCACTTCGCGGTACACTGAGAAAAAATAGTTGTTTATTCTTAACTAAATATGTTCACGAATTATTATTTAATCTTAAATAATTTAAATATTGAAAATTAAATATGGCATAATAAATCTAACATGACATAATTAATTTAAATACTTAAATATATTTCAATCAAAAAATATTAAAGTATGAAAACTGACACCTTGTCTATTCCGATATCGTGACACGACTAATCGTTGAGTCAATGAATTTCGCGATCTAGAATCGATAGATTGCGGCCTTGCCAGGGATGCGCGACAGGGGTGCGTAATCGCGTGCCCAATCCCGTTATGATACGTCTTATCGCTGCCGCGCGACTTGTACAATGCTGTGCGGGAGGCGAAAGCACCCCGGGCTTACGCCGCTGCCATATCGTCAAATTGCCCTTCCGACCTCCTCCCAGTAGGGTCGTTGTTGACTGGTGGCGATGGTGAAATTCCTTCGCCTCGTGATGCCGCCGAGTCGGATTTCTGGATGCTGCAGAATACAACGTGCCGTTCTTCCTCGGGCGCCTTCTTCGCCCACCACTTCACGCGGTCCTGGCATTCCGCGGCTCGTGGCTTGCGCTCCCTCGATGTCGCGCGACACGTGTGTTGTTCCTGGCCGCGTGTGATCAAAGTCCTGTGTGTGAGTTGCTACCGTTTCAAAGTCACCGACAGCAATAATTTCCAGTGCGTCGAAAAAACCGCCGCTTTAATCAGGTAATTGTTTTATATTATACGCACCAAAACATTTATTTATTATAAATTAATTAACGCATATATGCTGTTAAGTTATTATTACGTATAAGTATATGCAAGATAATTAGCAATGATGTAATGATAGCACTCTTCAAATCTAGAAAATTAACACTATCGATATCTGTCAAAGTGTGTTTGTTTCAATCACAGTATGCAGATTACTCAGCAATTCAATTATTTGTATTAATTACACGATTTCAATATTAGATCAATTTTTTGCTATTAAATATCTAATCGACGAAATTGCATATATATTTAAAGAAAACAATATATATATTATTGGATTAAAAATATTTTAATATCTTTATGTTGTGTAAAACAAATATATCGTTTTTAATTAAATTTATTATATTATGTAATGATATTGAGTGTGGTGGTTTAAATTAATGTATTTTTAAACATATTTTTAAAACACAAATATACTATTGAATCAACAACCTTTTTTCTCAGTGTACGCTTACAATTGCAAAATTGGATGTGTATTATGATTTTTGTAGAAAATTAAACAACTATTTTGCATTATTACTTTTGTAGGAAATTAGACAACTATTTCGTACAATTTTATAATTTTTTAAAATTAATATACACAGTTTTTAGTAAAAATTTTAATTTCGTTCAGATAATTAGTGCATATATGCTAATCATTATTACGTATAAATATATATACAGGATGATATAAACAACCTTATGAATAACTTGATTTATTGAAAAATAGCAAAAATTAAATGTAGGATGTATGGAATGTCTGGTTTTAATAATGTGATGCCAAAAATAATCAAAGTTATTGATCTATATTAAAATGTTGCAGGAAATTACTTGTATAAAGTGTGGCATAGACGGTGGCTATACGCAGAGAGGCTTTTTTCTGCTTTGGAAGGCATTTTTGGCTACTCCAATTAGGTAATTACTTTCTATACTTTTATCAAATCCAAATAATTGTACATAAATCATCATAACTTATGTATGTATATATTGTATGTATAACAAATACAATATGTTGTTCCTGGATTAAGTTTCCTATATGCAATTTCGTCATCAACATATTTGTTATTGACATATTTCATCAATGACATATTTTGTAATATTTGGTAATATTTGGTAATAAAAGACGTTAATCTAATATTGAAATTGTGTAAATGATACAAATATATAACTGAACTATTAGTTAATTGGCACATTATGATTGAAACAAACACACTTTATAAACAAAGTTTGATTAGTTTTCTTAATTTGAAAAATGATATATTTAAATCATTTAATTATTTTTCGTTCAAGTGAGTTTGATATCAAATAATTGCATATATGTACATATGTCCAATGACCCATATTAACCTGGCACCCCCACCATGAAAAATCGGGTTCGAATACAGTGCATAATTAAGTGCTAATTTATTGCTAATTTATTGCCCTAAGCGCAATTTTATTGCTTTTACCGATTAGCAGGAAAATGGCATTAAAGATGGGGGTGCTGACTTGCCATTAAGCTAGCACCCCCACTAACGAAAAACACTTAAAATAAAAGGTAAATTAAAAAACAAATACAATAAAATTTATTGCTAATTAATTGCTCAAAGATACTGTAAACAGAAATTCAAATCATTATTTTCAAAAATATTTAATTTTTAAAAATATACCAACATAAACCGTGAACATACAAAAGTGGCATTACAAAAAAATAAGTAGTTAATCACATTGACTTATAAAATTATCTCTTGTACTAAATGCTCCGAAAATAAACAATGTCAATATTTATTGCTCGATGTTTAACAAAAATTGATCCGAACTTACGGCTATCCTAACTCGCTAACAACAGTAAAGTATATAAATGCAATTAATTGCTGTTATCATTCTAGTCCTAAAATGTTTCCCTAATTTATTGCTCTCGAAATATATAATATTAAATTTATTGCTCAACATTTGACTTAAAAAAATCGATCTGAACGTGGTGGTGCTAGCTTGTCTACAAGAGTAAAGTACATGAACGTAATTGATTGCTGTGGTCATTCTGGTCTTAAAATGTTTCCCTAATTTATTGCTTCCAAAATATATAATATCGAATTTATTGCTCAGTATTTGACTTAAAAAAATCGATTGGATCGGTTCGCCACGTTCGGATCGATTTTTTTAAGTCAAATGTTGAGCAATAAATTTAATATTATATATTTCGAGAGCAATAAATTAGGGATACATTTTAGGACTAGAATGATAACAGCAATTAATTGCATTCATGCACTTTACTCTTGTAGGCAAGCTAGCACCACGTTCAGATCGATTTTTTTAAGTTAAACATTGATCAATAAATTTAATATTATATATTTGGAGAGCAATAAATTATGGAAACATTTTAGGACCAGAATGACTACAGCAATCAATTGCATTCATGTAAAAGTAGAAGGTAATAACTGACTCACAAACTGGCACCAGTGATATAAAAATAGACGTTTATTACGTTTTCGACCTGTGATTTAGGTCCTCCTCAAATATATCTATAAATATGATATGAAGGAACAATACAATAATCATAAAAAGGCGCAAATTTATACAAATTAAAATGAAAACTTACATTAATAGTGGTCCAATAAAAATAATAAATAAAAAATTCGTAATATTGATGACCATGAATTGGTATCGATTTCGTTACATATGAACGTCTGATGTTGGTGACGGAGAAGAAAGGACTGAGCAAGATTGAATTTCGACAATGTGACATACGTTACAAAAATTATAATAAATACTTAATACAAAAAGGACACTAACAACAATGTATAAGTAGAGAACCCGGGTAATAGTCTAAAATATAAATAATAAATAAAAGAAGGTTGAGTAAAGTAAAAGTGAAAGATGTAAATTATAAAATATTAAATAAATCGAAGATAGAAAAATCGGGTCAATAGTCTAAAATGTAAATAATAAATAAGAAAAGGTTGTGTCAAATGAAAGTAAAAATTATAAATTATAAAATATTAAGAAGTCCGTCGTATATCGCAGTCAAATTTTCTGTGTCCCTTTGGGAGTTTATTGCAAAATTGCATTTTTGATGAAAAGCATTTCGGCAATCTCCTTTTTCCTGTGTGTTCCATATGAAGAATAGTAGGATTGTTCCAATCAAATTCATGTGGTTATAAGACAATGTTGTGCTTACAATAACAGAATGATTTGCTGTAGGTTTTTACATCATTCTTGGTGTTTTAGTCGGGTAATCAGATGTCGTTTCTGTTTGTCCTATGTAGCTCGCGTTACAATCCTAAGCAGCTGATTTTCGTATATTAATTTGTTTAATGCGAAAGCATATGACTATCTTTACCCTTTTTATAATAACATTCAATTTATTAAAGATGGAGTACAAAATTTTAAGATTGGCATTATTTAGAATGCGTTCAATGTTTTTCCAACTTCTTTTAGAAAATGGAATGACAATGCAGTTATCTGATCGAAAGAATTATTATGAATGTTATCGTGTGTACCTGCAGCTCCTTTCTTTTTGTTAATATGGTGGTTTATAAATTGTTTAGGTAAAGGTTATTGCGCAAGATATCTTTAAATAAAATATTGTTTTGGTGGAATCTCTCAATGAAAAAGATCGCTCTATCTACAAGGTTCGTAATCGTGTTTATCTTATACTTTGAGCGGATGATTGAAAGGAAGTTGAGATATCTTCCGAAAAGGTCGGTTTGCGGTACCAATTTGTAAATGAGAGTATCGTTGTCCGAATGATGAATGTCAAGGAAGGAAATGGAGAGGTCTTTCATTTCGGGTGAAATGTAGTCGAGGGTAAACGAGTTGAAAACATCGAGAATCGTGTCTATTTCAGATGTGGGAAGGACTACAAAAAATGTCATCCACATATCTGTAAAACCGAATGGAAACTTATAGTTGTAAGCAATGTTTCGAGGTCGTCCATAATATCCGCAAGAATAGGGATAATGGAGATCCCATAGGACTGCCGAAGATTTGTTCATAAAATTAGACAAAAGTCGTGGATTCTAAAAATGAAACTCCATTAGTAATGTTTTGACAAAATTTTAAACACTGACAAAACATTAACTTAATTGACAAATTTATTTTAAAGGAATTTCAAGGAATGCAAAAATTTTTAAGAACAAGGACTTACTTATCACCAAAGCTGACAAAGGACAGGTCACAGTCATAATCGAACGAAATAGATACGACAAACAAATGAAATTTTACTTAATGACGAAACGACATACAAAAACTAAAAAGAGACCTACATCACTTCAAAAACATTGAAAGAAATTCTATATTAAGAGCTTCTACCATACGATCAAATGATTAATTCGAATGTGCATTGCTCACAATTGACTAATTGAAAGAAATCGAAATAGAACTGAAATAAACTCTAAATTAACAAGAATAGAAATTCTTACAATAAAAGATTGTTTATTACTGTCGCAATATATCTATCACTAACTTTATCATTAATTTTTATAAAAATATTTCTTTTTTAGGCTTTTTCTTATTTATTCCACTACACTTCCACCACTTGTCTCTTCTTCGAGGCCCAATGGTGTTACAAAAATATGTTACAAAAATACGTATTATAAATGTAATCTATAGATACAATATGTTTTTCAACAACTTAATTAATTTCAAAATTCGTTACTTAAGAAATAAAAACTTTATTTGATTCAACATTGTTCCAAAATAAAAATTTTCCATTTATAAATGGTTCATTGGTGATTTTAAAACGACTTGTATATAAAAGTTAGCCATTGCATGCAATTTGTAGCGTCTACTTGTATTTTTGAAGGATATTGATTATGCCTAGCACAATGTTGTCATGTATACAATCTGTGCTTTTTAATTTTGATTGTGTTATGTTCTTGATTGAAAAAGTGATATATATTTAAATCATTTAATTATTTTTTTCAAGTAGAGTTTGATATCAAATAATTGCATATATACATATGTCCAATGATATCTATTTTCACTTAGTTGTTTATATACAGTGTTCCAAAGTTCGACAACTCTTAAATATTTAAAAATATGCATTTTGCGAAAATGTTTCAGACAAAAGTTGTAGGGTGTAAAGTGACGCATTTAGTGATTCATAATTTGACCTTATTGCAGCATAAAAGCCGATCAAAATCAAGTCGATTTTTAAATGGACACCTTATTTTGTTTCCAGAATTTAATAGCTGGTGTCAAGCTTTTAAAAGCACTATAATTTATTTATATCTTATATTTAGAGATTGCTAAACTTTTGGACATTGTATATTGAGAAAAAGTAGTTGAATGAAAAATATACATTGATTCAACGAAATATTTTATTACAGTTTATTGCAAACACAGCTTAGTGCATTTAAATGCATTAATCATATTAAATTAAATATCAATGTGAAAATTTCATATGTATTTTAGAATAAAAAGAAACATTTTATTTTATATATAAACTATTGTAAATGTGTCTTATTGATGTAAAGAAACATAGTTGTTTCAAGAAAAGTATGATTGCATCTAGATATTTAAACATTGATTCTTCATCATTTTGTATAAAACTATTGACGTAAATATCAATAAATGAAACAATTGAAAATGCAGGTGGTTTTCTTTATAATTATTTACATCAGAATGTTGCGAGGAATAGATATGTTTAAAAAAAAATTTAGAATGCATCCATTTAGAAAAATAGATTGACCTTTAAATTTTGACCCTAATATTTTTACATAGATTTTGCTATCGGCTTTAGTTGATAAAAGAGGATCTATTTATATATAGAATTTATATAGATAACAGAGCAAGTATTCTTAGAGACATATTGCATGTACTGATATTTTAGCAAGAAAATTTTATATAAATTTTCTGCAACGCCAGTTTAATGTAATTAATTAACTTTTGTTTTTTTTATTAACTATTTATACAACTGTTTTATTTTACAGATTAAAAAGGATAACAGCTTAGGCGCTGCATAAAAGCTGCCATAGCAAAGCGCGCTGAATTAAAAACATCGGCTGCTGAATTTGGCTGCCCTAGGCGCCTTAATTAGAAAATTTGGTTTGTAATATTGCATTAATACAAAGGTTGCCTCAAGGCCAGAGATTTATAAATAAAACTGTTCCAAGCATCAATTGAAAATGATCAATGTCACAAGTTTTATTACGGCAATACGGGAAAGAGACATTTTGGCTTCAAAGAATGGTAATATTTGAAACAATAATAGATAGTTTCCATGCGCTACTGAAAGAAATTCTGATTATGCATTCCCCAACCTGTATGGTGACAATATTCCCGAGCAGATTGTTCCACTTCGATAATTCAAAGAAGAAGCATTTGCAAATACATACTACACAGGATTGTGGCGGACATTGATTACTTGCCATTATATGACGCAAAGTCTGTTATTATATATGATTCTCAAGGAAGGAAATGTAATGCAAATATACAATATTTGAAATGAAAAACTGAATTTTGTGGAGAGATTATTTCCCTTTTGACTTTCAAACAATTCGATAGTTTTTAAAGTTCAAATGCAAGGCGACAGTTATAATTCAGGTCCCATGGCAACATTTTCTACATCGATTCCACCCGGCATAAATCCTTGCATCGACGTATGATCTTGCTAAGACCTCATTTAGCCGCAATGTTTGCAAGACAAACAGTCAACTCATTTTCCCATACCTTCAATACAACTGCTCCATTAACGCTATTGCCTTTTGAGACATTGAAAGATTTTAGAGGCGGATGCCAAGAAAAAAAGACTTGTACGTAGCAAAAGAAACTGAAGAATATGTTCTGGGAAATGACCGAAAAAGATATCATTTCTCACAAACAAAAAAATATCGATACCAACTTTCTTAATATGTCGTATCCTTAAAATTTGGACATTTTCACTTTTTGAAAAATGAAATCATAATAACGTTATGGAGCTTGTGTAAAAATTTAGATGTCAAATTGTTTATTTTACTATTTTTAAATAAATATTCTAATATGTCGTATCCTTACATGAACTTTGGCGTTCACTTATAATGTATCCCACATGGGTAGGTTATTGGACGCCTAGAAATGTGACAGTTGTTTTTGATTTTCAAATTGCATTAAGATAATTTGGACCAAACATCCTTAAATGAGTAAGTGAAGCGTAATTATGAATTATTATGTTCTTAGTCAGGCAAATAATTAATCATTGTAAATTACTACGAACGTTACTATTTTATAAGAAATATAAAAATAAATTTTTAGATTATGTCAGTATAAACAGAATAAATTATTTTGTTTTAGGATATTTTATCAAAGAGTCACAACAGCTATAAAATAATGGAAAATCATTTAACAGTGAGCAAAAACAACAAGATGAAAATGCTGAGCCTATTGTTATTATGGTGCCAAGTATCAGTCATGATAGATACAGTTATTGAGCAAATAGACGACGGTACGGAATGTTGACCATTATTTTAAAGAATTGAAAATGTGGACTTTTTTTTTGACTTGTGGATACTGGATATAAATAATACAGTCAGTAATAATATAAGTCATCAAATGTTATTGAAGAAAATTGCTTTCTTCAACACGTACCCAAACTTGGGAAAAATTCCATTAAAACAAGAGAATGCTTGGACAAGAATATGTTAAGTATTCTGTAAATAAAGATAAAAATTAGCATTTATAACTAGAGCGCAAAGAGAATTTGGTCCAAAATGTGAGTCAACATTTCAAGAAAGTTATATTAGATTTGGCCACAATTTAATCGAGGAAGAGCGCAGATACTATTTGAAAAATTCTGGCAAAATGATTTGGAACAAAAGCGTTCATACATAAGTAAGCATGGTTTTATTTGGTGAAAAATTGCCGATCATACACCATCTGATGAGGTAGAGGTAAACACATATCAATATTTTTACAAATGCCTACAGGACGATACCAAGTTTGTAAGAAGACCTTTACACGTTAGCTCAATGAGAAGATGGTTATATTATCATTAATAGCAAACAATTCTGTTCATTTGATCATCCTTGGAGCAAGAAACAATCAAAGCGTAGCAAGAAAAACATCGCAGCATTCTTAAAAATGACCAAAAAGAACATGCATTATACCCTTTTTGAACGAGTTTCCTGTTTGAGAAAGTCATTATTGTTAAGACAAAAACTAGCAAGCTTTATCTACAACATGACGGTCCAAATCTGAAGTGTATTCTTTTAAAGAACGAACACACAATAAACAAATTCCACTGTCAAAACCCGAATTTGTTGAAATTTTTAAAGACCAAAATCTTGCATTTTTAAAACCGAGGAAAGACTTTCAATGCGATATTCTATATTCTATAAAAATGATACACAAGTTCCACAAGAAATTTATGATAAACATGTTAAAACAAAAGCTTCTTTAGCTCAAGAAGAGAAGCAGCGAGATAAAAACGGCTGAAGATGGCGACATCTATTGTTTTTACAATGGATGTTCAAGGTAAAATTATAGTCCTGTATTACAAGTGCTTTGTAACATATAAAAGTCGATTACAAGTGTTACATATTGCAACTTTTACAATTTATAATGTAGTTACACATGATAGCAATGAATTACTTGTGGAATGAACCTGACGCTGATTTACGTTCATCAATATTTACTACTATAATATAAAACATTTGCCAAATAGTTGCTGATTGATTCGCTCTGAAGCCAGTGGTGTATTATTTTCTAGATGGTTGTGGATATCAAAAACCGTAATAATATTTTATCCAATGCATTATCCCCTTCAACTCGCATATCAATACAAGATTACAATTGAGCAAAAATATTTAGAAAAAGGTCACGTACACAAATGGAATGTGATTCCACGCAGCTTAATTGAACGAAAATTAAAAGGAAAAGATATTTTTATGCCATCAGATTATATGCTAAGTTATTAAAAGTGCACGTCGAACTCCGGAAGCCATTGGACGTCGTTTATCTCAGCAACGATTATTTCCTCAACTACGATGATCCCTTAAATAATTAGACCTCAGCCTAATTCGTCCAGGTAAATCAAAAAGTATCGACATCTTCAAAATATATTCACCAGATGGTGGAATTAAGTATAAAGTTTGTTTTACTGAGGATTATGAAAACTTTTACAATTAAAAGACAAGACATAAATCTTCATTATACACCAAACCCTTTATTCAATGAAAAATTAAAGAGGCCAAGGGGTACATTTACAGGAATTGAAAAAGTTTTACCCACAGACACACAATATCATCCTTTCTATGATAGTTTAAAATATCAAGATGATAAGATTTGACTCTCACTGCTAACGTCTCCAACAGAAGTTTTGATGGGAAGGAAATGAGTTGGTTAACAAGGGAAGTCTAAGAGGACAATTAAAATCTTGTTTAGTTAATCCAGAAATTAACAAAAAGAACTGTCTGAAAAGTAAAAGAAAAATTTGAAGGTACATAACACAATTACTTGTAAGCAAACCCAGATAAGAGATTGAGAAGCAGGAACATCAGGAACCTGAACAAGAGAATGTTCCTTAAGTAAAGAAAAGAAAGTTTACAAAAACCAAAACAAAGATGGAACTATTAAAATAAAAATCTTCTAAAAGAAGAAAGTTTAAGACTTGTGCATTATTCAACCAGGATTATATTTAAGTTTGATAGACTGTTTAAAATATAGTAATATTATATATTTCATATAATGAAACTGTTTTGCCACACATATTATTCATCAAGTAATAAATTTATCATTTTTATACTTCAAACAATTTTTGTTCTCCTTTATTATTGTTTAAATTCTATTCGCAATATGTCGTATCCCACATAAGAAGTGTCAATCAAAATGTCGTAACCACATATAATAATAAAAATTCATGAAATTTTTCTCTCACTTCCAATTTTATATTATTTATCCATTAAAAACGTAAAATAAAAATACCTTAATTTATTTTATTTGTGATCTTCAAACGTTTTTATCGTCTCCTGAAAAATTTTCAAATGTGGGATATGCATATATTAGGAAAGTTGGTATCGATATGTTAAGTGAATCGTGAAACAAAATGTCAGAAGATGCGTGGGATCTGTTAAAAATTCTGAAACAAAATGTCACATCGCGGATCTGTACAAAAACTCTGAAACAAAATGTCAGAAAACGCGCGTGATTCGTACAAAAATCCTGAGACAAATGTCAGAAAATGCGTGACGGTACAAAAACTTGAGACAAAATGTCGAAGAGATCTGCACAAAAACTGAGGACAAACAAGGTCAGAAGATGCGTGATCCAGAATAAAAACCTGAGACAAAATGTCAGGAAGATGTGATCTGCTGGTACAAAAATCCCAGACAAATGTCAGAAGATGACTGTACAAAAATCCTGAAGGTCTGGTAAAAGAAGGCATCAAATTGATGAATATCAAAAGATTGAAAAATAAACGCAATTTCAAAAGAAAAATTATTTTAAAAATGCTGCCAGTAGAAAGCGACAACAACGAAAATTAGACAAAAACATCCCTGGACTAAAAACAGAAGAATAAAAAGTAACGCAAAATGACGAGAAATCCATCATACAAAAATCGAAGATATTCAAGAGATTGAAGAAAAATTCAATACTGATCTGCAAAAGTATTTAACTTTCCAAAGTGCTCAGAGTTATATATTCGACAGATATCGAAATTAATAAACCGGACCATGTGTCGATTTGAAGCCGAACAGATATTCAAGTGGTGTATGATAGCAAAAATCGTACGCTATGCAGCAGCAAGAAAAGTGTTTTTGTATTTGAAAATTGTTGCTAAAGCTGTTATTTTGCGGACTAGTGAGTGTAAAATTTTGAAATGTCCTGAAAAGCGATCGAATTTAGGAGCCTTTATGCTCTGTCCAAACATACTCATTCACTGAAGCGTATTTTTATGAAACCGTTTACGAGCAAAGAAAAAGTTTGAGCAAACACCTCTCATAACGGCACAACTTTCCTCACGCAGTGATTAATGTTTCGCTGTATTGAAAATAATAGTAAAAATTAAAAATATGGTACCAGATAAGAATAAATGCCGCATAAGGATGTTTCTGTGGAAAAGCTGTACAATTTTTGGAAACAGTTTGAAAGAAGCAATTGAAGAATATAATGAATGATAAATTTACAGCTCAAAATTGTTCCGTTTCACATACGAGTAGTGAAATTTAGGACATCCTCCGGAATGCTGCGCAACGAATCTTTGCAAGTCATAATACAGTGAGATAAACACTTTATCACCCCATTCTCATTTCCTCTCGTGAAGAATATTCAGAAGAAATGTCTACAAATTGATAGACAATTATAAAGAAGTTTCGTCAGTTTTTGTTTTCAACTTTAAAAATTTCTCAATGAATAAATTGCTTGAAATTTCAATGATATAAAAATAAAATAAGATTTTATGAAAAATTTAACTGATGATGTTAGTTTTGATCGAGGAAGATTTTCTTGGAATACAAGAAGCGTTTAAAGTTATGAAAAACGATTGTTGGATACACCACGTTTGCTTAGCATATTTCTTGTTACGAAAAACTATGTATAGTGACGTTTCCTGGAACTCAAAAAGCTTAGAAAACAAGTAGAGGGACCATTTTGGAAAATCTGATGGCTTACATGGCTCGCGTTACAAACCAGCAATACTGGATTTATTTGTAAGCTTTGTTTTTGGAGAAATTTCGGAAGGTACGTAGCTTCTTCTACTTGCCGTTTTGAATAATCTTGCCGTAAAAACCATTACCAGATGTTTTTGTCAGTTCAATGATTACGAAAAATGTTAATCAAGAGAATGAGCAACTTCAAATAGTGCAAATGTTAAAAATTATTTCAGACAAACATATACCGTACAAGAAAAATGAAAACAACACAAAAGTACATTGGTAGAACATTTTTCATTTGCCTCTGCCTTTACAAGAAACATTAGATAATTTATGTCCTCCGGAAGATCCTAAATTTGAATCACGAGTTGCATCCTCGTTCAGGAGGTATACCCAAGAATCAAGTGTTTGGGGAAAATTTGAGTGGATATTAAAAAGAACAATATAAGAACTTTACACAATGGATTTGAAAGACAATAATCCTCTCACTATTCGGAAATTCGTCGTCTTTGTCATCTGATGATTTATTAAATGATGATAGAGATTGCAAGAAACAGAATATCAGATGATCACATCGATAGTAAGAAAGCGATGACGATAATAATAAATAGATGAGGGTGATTGAGAGTTCTTACCAGTACAATAAAAGATGATAATAATATTTTAAGCCAATAAAATTTTCCCTAATTTTACGTTGACTTACAAGAAGTAAGAAGTCGGTGTGGATTTTCCACCGCAGAATCCAAATATGCCTATAAAAATATTGGAGGAATTGAACTCTAGTTTTTAAACAACTATCCAAAGGGTCGAAGATCATGCGATTTTGCAAAATTTTGAGCGTCTATCCCAAGAAGGAATGAGTAGCAATAAATTGTCTTCCCGTGACGAAAGAAGGTCGAGTATTGATGCTTTCAAAGATTGGGCAAGAAATTAGATGCAATTAATTTAAACGTGTTTTCATGTGTATGTGTGTGCGTGTATTTTTACCTGTCTCAGCATTTAACGAGACGGACGCAGTATGACTTGTGTGTGTGTGGTATTAGCGTGCGTGCGTGTGCTGGGTGGAAATTGCGTGCGTGTGTGTGTGAAGAAGAGACAAAGGAACCAATTTCACGGGGGAGAGTCTTTGTAATGTGTGGAAGGAAGACGTAATCAAAGAGATGAATCACACACACACACGCACTACCGCCCCCACCTGCAACACACGTGCGCGCACGCACACCTGGAATCATGCCGTCCAGATCGTCTCAGTTGGTAGTAGTAGGACAATTACACACGCGCACATGCACACATGAAAACGCGTGTTTAGGTCCTCTCAATTTCTTGCTCCGTATCTTGAAAGAACAATACTCGACCTTTCTTTCGTCACGGGAGACGATTTTAGTAGCTTCTCGTTCCTTCTTGATGGACGCTCAAAGATTTTGCCGTCAAATCGCGTGATTCGACCCTTTTGACCTTCGGTGACTAAACAAACAATATCTTTTCCTGTTTTGCAACTAATGCAGAAAAATCTATCGACCACCACTGAAATCAACATAGAAATAGAAGAGCCTATTGAACTATCTATATAATCTAAACTTCCCAGAATATTGTTCGAAAGAAACGAAAGGCTTTTCTTGGCAGCGCAAATAAGGTCAGATATTAATGATCGGTATACAGTGTATCCAATGCGCGAAAAGTCGATAACGGAAAATCTGCCGTTCAAACTTTTTATCAAATGTTGAAAATCGAAGATGTTCCACTGGATTAATCGTTATAAATATTTGGACGTCTTGTGTTTTCCCGATTTATATCTGTCCCGAAGGTGTCAATATTACTTGAAGATAGAAATGTTGCTTTGCCAGTTATTTATTCATCCAGAACGCGTTGATGTCGAAACACGGTAGATTCAGATTGAATCCTGCATTATCACCTACCTATCCTTCTCAATGATGGTTAACTACCGACAATTGAAAAACAGCATCTGATATTATACGATGATGGTTGCTAACTCACGGAGAGAGATACACTGCTGAGTGATACTAGAAGGGTGAAGACGAACAATTGGGAATCAAATTTAACGAGTATTTTCGCAAAATTGAGAAGTTCTGGATCAGCAGTTTGGCGACAACTCCAATAATGTAAAATGCATGACTCTCTGCATTACGGTCCAGCGAGCGTGGTTTTGACTTTGGTCTAGTGAATGGAAATGGTCGGTGGTGAATATTTACAGGACATAGATCCCGGTAAAAGAAGTTGTGCATCAGTGAATAATCGCATACGATCCTGTAAGCAGCACGTCTAGATTCATGTGCATAAAATTCAAAGCCAACGATTGATTTTATTTGTTCAACCGATAACCTATAGGAGAGGAGTTAATCACTACTTCTGGCGACTAGAATATCAAACTAGGGTATCCAGCACAGCCATTGCATGATTTGGACTAAAAGATGCTCCTGTGCTGGAAAATCGCCGGATGAAGTAGTTACGTTCATTCGAAAATACACGTGTGAAATTCAGATCAACGTTTCGTCAACGTTGTACGAAACGGTTATAAGTGATCAAGTCATAAACATAACTCGTATTGCATGCGTACAAAAAGCAAAAGAAAACGAATATTTATAAAAGTGTCGGTTTTAGAGTTTTTCCTCGGCCAGTTACTAAAAATTTCGTTTTAAGAGACGTCTTCAGTAGTGGTGAAAAATTTACGCAGTAAGAGCAAAGATTATAGTCTTCCTCGCAAAAAGTCGGAAAGGTTTATCAATGATTATAATCCAGCTAAATTGGCTTAAGGAAGGAAATATGGACATACAATTTATTGGAAAACTCAGAGTTTTTAAACTCATATTCCCAACAAAATACACATTTTCAAAGTCAAAATGCAATATAGACTTTGTGTGATAGATTCCAATAAGCCCGCGCATGGCATCGAAGAGAGAGCTGTGAATTTTGCGTGCGTTCATTGAATAACCAGAGAGTACCTTGCGTAGAGCTGCCGAGATGCGATTATTGAGTCCCTTGTATGGTACGGATAGCGATACCCTTGTCAAATGGATTGATGTGTTAATGAGGTGAGAGAAAAGTCAAAACGTAAAGAGAAATTGAAGCTCTTGACCAAAGAATTCTACGAATATCTATTGTCCGTCGCTCATCGATGACTACTATCCAAACAGACCTAAGGAGTGCATTAGAATTTGTATGATTTTTGCCAGATTCTGGGAAAATTACGAAACCTTGGATGCCAAAAGTGAGAAGTCGAATATTACGAACTGTTGTCGTTTTATTTGCAAAAACGAAAAAGAAGAACAATTTATTTAATTAACTATTATCGATTTAATGTAAACTGAACCCGAAAAGTACTTCTACTCGCTACTTCTTCTGTTGGAAACCATGGAGAGGAAATTTGGAGTGAACTCAAGGTACATGGGAGACTACACGGATGCCTTAAAAGAAATTCAGAATATATATACCTGCTTTAACAAAGGCAATGAAATCATGTGAAGGGCTTGAAGAAATACAAAAGCTTTTGAAAAGCAGTTGCTGGTCTAATAAGAGGAAGCGTGAAATGATCTGAAAACAACAGACACGTAGACAAATTCGTGTTGATGGATTTGCCATCCGATAGAAGCTGACGGCGCAATGAAGATTTGGAAGATTTTGAAGGCAAGGATTCAGGCAGCTGCCGATTAACACACCGCAAATGATGTCGCGATTGAACGAAGGAAGAGAGTCTTCGATGAGTAGTAATCAGAAGTTTACAAAATAAAAATCAATTCTACGATTGATTAGCACGTAGTAGTGGCGAGAGGGGAAGTGGGCACAGAGGGAAAGTTTTCTTATTGAAACAGTCGATCAAACCCACTGGATCAGGGGAATAAATTGGAAAAAGCGGGCTGCACGATATAATATCTGCTCCCACACGGGTATCGCAGCATTCAATATCGATGGCTTGACAGTTCATGAGATGTTTTCGGATTACTGAAAATGCTCATTAGTTCAGTTTACGCCTTAAAAGTACGTGAACTTGTCAGATATGCAGTCTTGGTTTTAGGGGGTATGGGGAAGAATTAAGCGAAGGAAGGATAATCCTGATCTATTTATAATTGATCAGAGTATCCATGATTTTGAACCTTGAGCATATGTTTGTCAATCTACGATTATGTAGGGGAAGTCTTTGATACGACAGACCACGGATGATAGTTCTTTGTTCTTGAAAGAAACACATTCTCTTGGAGACTTGTTGCAGCTTCCTCCTGTAAAAAGGACAACTTCCTCCGTTCGTTCTGCAAATATCTCGATCAAGATCCAAAGGGAGTGTTAAGGTGCTCGCATCGCGCGGGTGGACCCCACGAACCCCACATGTGGAGGATTATTCAGTTCACGCACGTCGACCGGGACTCTTGGGTGATCAATGTATTGTCCAGACGAGGATCAAAGCCGGGTGGGCCGTATCTGCGCGCCACGGTCCCATATAACGCTCACACACCTGGGGCTGAAATCTGGAAAATCAGGTCTTAACTGGCAATTTCACGGGCAATCCCGATGTTCTTGGATCGGGAAGAATGGGATTTCAGAGGAGAGAGATGGGTTTACTGCGCTGGAAGCGAGTTCCAGAGGATAGGACTTCCCCTGCCGCCCTACTTATGGGGAGATTTGTTGTTATTTACCAGGTCCCAGGTGATGGAATGTGTATGTTTGTTACTCCCACGTGTTGTTTGTTGTTTCGGGTTCTTTGAGGACAACACGCACGACGGCAGTGCTCCTCTGATGGAGGTCAGACGGCATTCAGAGGTCACTACTGATGGCGGAGGAGATGGAGTGTCGACTGTGCTCAACAATCAATGAAAAGAAAGAAAGTTACCCCAAAGAAAGAACTTGCATTCAGGAGGAGGAAGAAGAAGAGATGATGAGAGTTCGAGAACCTTGAAGGAAGGCTGGCGATTGAAAGGTAGCTAGCGGGAGGTCACAAAGGTGGCGTTAAGTGAGTAGTTCGAATGAGAGCAGTGGCGAAACTCTGGGACTTGTCAATGGAACGATAAACGATATGAGTTTGCAGTTAATCATTTAACTGGAAAAGAATCATCTATTGAGGTCCATCAAGTGGTTACTTCGAATAACAGATTTACAATAACGAAGAGAAGTGAATATAAGTAGTAAATTCAGAGGGTATTTCCTGAAATAGTTGTACATCAAAGGAACCAGAAGAAAAGCTGTTAATCCCATCAGTTATCCTCAGACCTTCTATACACAGAGTCAGGAATTGCATTGTAAGAATGCAATGATGGATCACAGGAACGACTGTATTCAGTGATAGGCAAACCTACGTAGGTTTGTCGAAGTGGAAAGGTACGTTGAGGGCTTACATACATTTGATAAACTTCAATCAGCATCAGTTAAAGAAGCACACTCGGGAGCCATTGCAGAATATAATCGACTGAGATCTTTGTTCAAATCTCAGCTACCACAAATCGATTCGTCTGAGAAAAAGCTGTAAAAATTCACGATCGTCGTCGATCATTGGGCCATACCTAATTATAGTGATAACAGAATTATAGATTTGCGAGAACCAGAGAATGTAGTTACGTGGAAAATATACGGCCTTCGCAACGACGATAATGTTTCGTGTTACGCAATAATAATATTGCAGTGTGCGTTTCATTGCTGCGTGCATGTCAGACAGCAAATACTGAAGAATAAAGCATCAGATACATTGAAAGTGCTATCTGCGCGTATGCTGAACACACGTAAATAATATTGCAACACATTACAAGCGGTTGAATCTGTCGAACGCTTCAAAGAACGAACACGTAAGATGCTTCGGAATTTTCACGGCTCTGTCGACCTATTCTGAAATAAATGATGTATTGGAACGGATTGCAGCATATATGTTGCTCGAATGCCAAATGCATAATTACACGGTAACTACGCTGGAAAAGAGTTGTTTTGCTAATATTACCTATACAGTCGACATTAAAAGAAAAAGGTGTCACGCATACAGAGCTTTGATTGATTCCGGAATTTTCAAAATGGGGAGACGATGAAGCAGCAGCAATTGTAACAGATAAAGATACCGTTCTGAAAGAAAACCGTAATTGAATCGGCTTTATCCATCTTATTAATACAGCTAAATTGCTACACTTTTGTAAACAGTGAAAAATTATCAACAATAACACATCAACATATTTACCAACGGAAGTAATATTACGATTAATAAAAAGAATTACAAGGCGATGTCGCTATATTTCACGAAGGCGAAAGATCGTGGTCACTATACGTGTATGTTGAGCAGACAAAATCAAGGATAGTATTGCTCTAATGATATGGAGTTATCAAAGAAAAATATTTAAAGGGCACGAGGGGCGTACATATTGTTCTTAGACAGATTAAGTAATTTGAAAAATAACTTTTTACAATTAATGACTTTTCTTAGAATGTGACGAAATTCTTTTACAACATGTTAACATGAACTTTAATAAATTACTGAAATTGATCATTTTGGTCAGACGATACAACAATTAATTGCGTGCTTGGCACTGTACGAAGAGAGGAGCTACCCCGTAAGCGCCGAAATAAAATATTGGCTGCTCTGGCGCTGTATTAAGGCTGCCGTAAAGCGCCGCGATAAAACATTGAGTGCAATAAAAGTTCTAAGCATCCTAGACATCAATTAAAAAAATTTTTGGATCTATTGATTGTTTCAAACAAAAATGTGATAGCTGCAATAGCGCTTCAAAATCAGGCCTTTTAGGCGCCAAAAAAAATTTAGTACTCTGCTTATATAAAATATCCAGAATGGTCAATTCGTTTATTAGTTATAGTATATTTAAAAATATTTTATACTAGATGTTTAGTTTGCACCAGACAATGATAGTGTTACAATCGGAGAGACGAATAAAATATATGGTTGCGTTCTCACGAGAATGGATGCGATGGAGGGGGCCATTCTTTTATTTCAATATTATGTGGGAAACTTACCCTAATACTTTTATGCAAAAATAATAAGACAAAACTTAATGTGGTGCAAAAAATATAATATCCTTAAAAAAAAATACACCAATTGCATGTGCAAATAACATTTTTTAAACTTTGCGTTTTTGCACCAATTGATTCATATATCTGCACTTTTAAAAGTAAGTGATATCCTCAAAAATAAATAAGAAGGTTAAGCCATGTTCAAAAATAGACCCTCAAAATTTTTGAATTTTACAAATTTAAATAATTATTTAATAATATATTACCATAAAGTAAGTGACATATATTAAATGATTATCTAATATGCCATGTTCTTTCGAGTCATTAACAAATTAGTACTCTGGAGTTACAAAGAAGAAAACAACTATTTTTCATCCAGGCTTGTATGAGATTTCAAAGATCAGAGCTTTAATAAACGACTTTATATTTTTGTACTTTTAAAAAGATAACATATCGCCTTATGTAGCGCCTGGGGAGAACATGGGTTCGTCACTCACTCCACTCCCAGGTTTGTTTGGTTTTGTGTGTGTTATGGTTCAGGATCATCCACTTCGATCGTGGTGGGGATGCAGGTCATGCCATCAGGCGTTTGCGGGAAGGCGGGTCCAGTTTTCTGTCTGTGTTTGATGATGTACCAGGCGGTGGAGACGGTTTGGTGGCGGTGACGTGTTGTCCCGGTGTGATTACAGTGAGATGATCCGGACCTGGGTGTAAATGTTGCGGTTCAGGATCATTTGCAAAAACTTTATGGTTGCGCTTTGTGATTATGTTGAAACCTTATGTTTTACTTGTTATTATTTTGGTCCCCATAAAGGTAATGTGATGAAACAGTTTTTATAGGAGGTTAAAGAATATAAGATGTGGTTCGGCGGCGGCTTTGAGACACAATGTAAGGATGAAATGGAAAGGATTTTTAATAAAACATAAACAAAGAAAGATACAAAGGATTTCAGTTAACAGTAGTTAATCAAAGAGTGGATGGAAGTGCTCAAATGGGTGGATTGAACTCTAAAATTGATAATAAATGATTCAGGTCAGGAAGAAAATAGAAGAGGTGAAAATCGAAATAAAGAAAACCAAAGGGGTCTATAAATTAGATTAAGGTGGAGTCTGACGCGGTTTCAGACTCCACCAGGTCCTCTTCAGCGGAGGTTCGAACAATGGGAATATCTAACTTACATCTAAGAACGGGTTAATACAATACCATTATGTGGATATATTGGTTAATATATAATATTACAATATGCTCAGGTGACAGTGAGCATGTCGCGATGATCCATATTTTATACATAAGAATGGGTTTTCGTAAAATCCACGATAATCAGTTGTTGAATCGCTGTGAAGGAATGACCGTAAGGGCAGACAGTTTCCCAATAAAAATTTAGGTACATTGTCAAGATGTTGTCTGTTCGTAATCATGAAATTGTTAACTCTAGTGAGAATATGACAGTTATTGAAGATTGTTAGTAATGATTTTTCAAATATACCTTATAATTATTCATCGTGGAAATGATTCGTTGTCAGCGCTGTCAGTACTGAATATCTGTCATATTATTACTAGAGGCAATGACTAATGGAAAAGAAATTGTATGTCGGTCATTGCTGATTCAGTATTATGAAATGTAATCCTTTAGGACTAGGTAATATTGTTTATATCGATAATCGAGAAGGTGGTAAGTGAATCGATACTATCACAGAGAACTCCCATGTCTCTGTATGGCATCATTCAAACATGTTCTGTATCTCGTTGTAGAAATTGATACTTTCTTTCTATTGCTTTGATATATGTATAGCATTTCTGACTAATCTTTTATTGTAAATTTTGCTTCTGTATCTAGCACTCTTATGTTATTCCAATCAAAAATATGGTTGTGTTGTAACATATTGTTCTGTAACTACTGAATGGAAGAAGTCAAGTTTTATATTGTTCTTATGTTCTTTTAATCCTGGTTACTAATTGTCTCTTAGTTTGTCCTACATGTAAAAGCCTCACCTGTATTTACATTGTAACCTATATACTAACGTTATTTTTCTGTAATAGTTGGGTTCGATCTTTTTGTACCTAATAAAATTTGTTAGTTTATTAGTACATCTAAGGGCCTAGGTTTAAATTGGGTTTTTAGTTTGGATGATATTTTGGTAGTAACACCATTATTATGAAGAGACAGAGACAAAAATCTCGGTTGTCAGTACCTCATTAATGTCATTAATTTCCTCCGTTTCTTTGAAAGCCTTAAACTTAATTTGTGTTTTCCTGATCCTTCCTGTTTATTTGGTTGAGAGAAAATCCAAAGGTTAAAAATATAATTTATATTTTTATATGTTGCGTTTCTTAAAAAAATTTAACACACACACATATTTATTATTAATTGTAAATTGTCATTGTAAATTTACGTTATTAAACTAAAATTTATTTGTTATGTAATAAATATATTTAAAATTTATTTTTATTCTTAAAATTTAAATTTATATTTTATTCTCGTGTTTCTATGATAAATATCATCCCAACATATGTAATTCTGATGTTTCTGATTCTGATAATGAATAGATTTTGCTTATTGTGAACAAAATAAAAATATAGTTGCAAACATAATAAAAGATTTAAATTTTTCTTATCCTTCTCTTCTTTTTCCTCTTATTATACAAAAATTTTATATAAATTGCATGACAATTTACAATTAATAATAAATATGTATGTGTGTTAATTAAATTTTAATTTTAAAAAACGCAACGTATAAAAAAAATATAAATTATATTTTTAAATTTTGTAAAATTGTTTAATACATTAATTTTAGAATTATATATTAAAAATAAAACATACAATATAATACAA
This sequence comes from Crematogaster levior, assembly GCA_901521435.1. Lineage (NCBI taxonomy): Eukaryota > Metazoa > Arthropoda > Insecta > Hymenoptera > Formicidae > Crematogaster > Crematogaster levior. The sequence continues at coordinate 45,531 of CABEGB010001488.1, forward strand.
TAAAAAAAAAAAAAAATTATAAAAAAGTAAGATTCAGAACCAGCAACATGCAACATTCTAGTCCGACGCCTTACTCACTACACCACGCCGCCGTTTGACGAACTACACTTACCGTTCGGTACATTACCAACATAGAAATCTTTGAATCTCTGAACGCGTTTTTCTCGCGAATGCTTGAGAGGTGCATCGTATCCTTTTTACCACGATTTAGTGGGAGGGCTGAACTATAACATATATAAAATTCAGCCAAATCGGAGGGGACAAATCCTGGTGTTCTCCTTGTTAGAGTCAAATTTTAATCAATTTTACTTATATACACCTTTGTATGTATGTTCATTTTTGAATTTGCACTTGAATAACATATCAGTTATTTTTCGTGGTAATATATTATTAAATTTATTATATTATTTATTTTATTAATTTATTTAGATAATATACACTTTATGTATGTTTACTTTGAACTGGCATCTTGTATAGTATAATATATCAGTTACTTTTTATGGTGATATATTATTAGATAATCATTTAATATAATGTCACACTTACTTTTTATGGTATCAGTTATTTTCATTGGTAATATATTTAATTTATTTAGATAATATACTTTTATGTATGTTTACTTTGAACCGGCATCTTGTATATATAATATATCAGTTACTTTTATGGTGATATATTATTTTTCAAAAGATTATTAATGTGCTGAAAGATGTTTTTATGATGAAATATTACACATGTGAGGAAAGAAAATAAAATAGATAAATTTAGAAATGTTCAATTGCTATTAAAACAATTCTAAAGGGGTAAAACCATCAACCTTCTATATAGAGCATTTTACTCTACTTTTCCAATATATCTCGAAACTAGTGAAGATATCAAAATGTTTTATACAAAGGTTTATAATTAAAATCACCTCTAATTTAAATATCTTAACAAAGATTTTTGTAAAAATTTTTCAAGAGCAATTTTGTTAAATTGATTAAATATAGAAATGGTTCTTTTACCATGAAACTGCACATATAAAGCGGCCGCGATATCTTCACAATAATTTCAGACCTACTATCGAAAGAGAAAATGTGAAACAACCAACTCTATATAAAGATTGATTTCGTCCATGGAGAATCGTTTTGGGCAACCTTTAAGGATTTTTAGGTCGTGAAAAAGCATTAACCCTCCTACTACGTAATGTGACGTAGTTTCGATGGAAGGCATCAGAGTACTCCACTTCGCGAAGGGTTTCTTGTGGAATAAACATATCATACGCCTTATGTGCTTTCCTTGGGGTCAAATTTTTAATCCAATTTTACATATATGTACACCTTATGTAATGTATCAATGTTCGTTTTTAGTTGCACCTTGAGAGAAGAGACTAACATATCAGTTATTTTTCATTGATCAATGCATATATTATTAAATTTATTATTATTATTTATTTTATTGAATTTATTTAGATGAAAGAAAATATACACTTTATGTATGTTCACTTTGGACTGGCGGCTTGATATGTCATATCGGTTACTTTTTCATGGGTGACTATTATTGGTAATCCATTTAATTAAATTTGTAAAATTCAAATTCTTGAGATGCTATTTGAACATGGCTTACGACGCTTTTCATTTATGATTTTTGAGATATCATTATCTCCAAAATTTTCAAACAATCTTTAATATCTGAATCTCTAAAAATGTTATTATCATTATCTGTGGAAACTTCTGAAATGTCATCATTATTGTTGTTGTTATTTATATCATTTAGATTAAGCCCTTAATTAAATTTTTGCTTCCCAATTGATAACTCTGTTATTATTTTATTATCTTTTCTGTAATCTAGTAGCACCCCTATGGGATTAGCACTAATAACAGGATAAAATGAGGAAGATATTCATTATATATACTTCATTATTATTTTTGCAGGGAACAAGTTCTGCACAATAACATCTAGCAGCTTTAAGTATTTTTATTTTTAGATTCTTGAGCTCTTCTGAAAAGGCATGGCCAATGGGTGGGGCTCCAATTTGCGCGTATATTACTGCCATGTGGTAGCATTTATGTACGGAAGGGGACATTCTATACCATCAAGTATGGGAGTTAATAAAACAGTCCACACAGTTTCTCAGCATATGAAATGTTTCGGAAATTTTCTAAATCTACTACAAAGGAAAAACCACTTTGCCATTACATTATAAAGGTATTTCCAAACCGCAAGGTGTCCTGATTGATTCAAATTATGTTAAAAGATAACATCAAAATAGAATACAGGATTTGAAAAATCGTCCTGGCAGTAATATTTCCATCATTGGTAGTACACACCTGCATGTCATGTTGTTTCACAACATCGGCTTCGTTATAGATAATTGAAGTTACAAACCAATCTGGTTTCTTTTTGTTTGTTGTAAAATTTTATCCTCTCCTCTAGCACAACCTTCTATTCCGCCTAAATTACGAAATATGTAATAAACCTCCCAATTTGTATCCGGTAATGAAGGAGATTGGATAAACCAAACTTATTTATTATTATAATGTTCTTCATTAATTTTTAGCTTTCTTTTTGTACTTTGTAAATCACATTTATATATTTTTAGACTTACTCTACAAATATTGCAAAAATGAATCGTTCTGCTCTGCTCAATACCACGTTACACTTTTCCATCGATCATATAGTACAATATAAAATAACGAGGTGACCTTGAAATGTTTTATCAGTTTATTTTTGCTCTGAGGGCTGCAGATTATTAATTTCATCCATATAGAAATAGCAATTCTCCAAAGTGTTGGATGGTGTTTTCTTTTTAATAAATTCAATTTAATTGGTCTGCGATAAATCTTACAGATGATGGTCTATTGTTTCTCCATAAAACACGACTACAGTTATGACTGTCTGTCAATAATGTATTTTATAACATATTACAAATTTCTATCAGACAAAAACTTCAGTATCATCGCTGTCATTATTCACAGACCACTTTTTGTTTTAAAATTTTTGTTGGTCAAGAAGCACCATCCATTCCCACTTTCCATGTAAAGTCAATTCTTCGAAGTGCCTATGTCAAGGACAATCTTGATTTGTGTAATGAGTTTATGATTTGAGATGTAGTGTATAAAGATTTTAATTTGATTTTTAGCACCATTTTAGTTACCAGTAATATTTGAGGGGTAACACTTTTTAGCAGCCTTGAATCGTCGCATACAGGAGGGATAAGACATCTCAATAAAGCATTCATTATATCGAAACAATCCATATTTTCTTTTTGATAGACCTAAGTCCATATACATTGCCAAAATTTTATTTATGAATGTTTCTCCATCTTGTTCATTATTCGGCAAACATTCATAGTCTGTTTTATTGTTGGGTACAACAGCTGCACATAACAATTCTTGGCTGTACTTACTACGAAATTCATGTGACCGTTTTTTTTTGGTCTTATTACTGCATTCTTCGTACGATTTGTGTGGATAACCACGACCATTTCCTGCATTGCTAGATAAACTATTATTGGGAGTAGTAATATTAGGTATAGATCTGAAATGTATTTTTTCAAACGTTATTTTAATTTCGCTTTCCATAAAATGCATATATTTTTTTACAAAGTTGACTCGCGTTCGATTCGCGACCAATATTTTGCACATTTAGAAATAAATTTATTATTTACATGTTTTTTAATCTGAGAAAGCTGCGTTTTTATTGTATTTATTATCTTTTTTTATGTGCTCCATTATTGTTTCGAAATGTGACTTTCTTTTATTATTACTGCTCCAAATACACTCACATAAAATTTTATTTTTAAGTATAATATCTGCCATCTTTTTAACTTAACAATCTAAGAAGGATCTCTCGACTATTAAAGAATTTCCTGTAAGAAGAGTGTCCAAAGGATATTAAAAGAAGAAAAATTGCACGCCTACCATTACACTCGCGTGCAACATTTGCGAGAAGAAGACTATCCTCGGAGGAAGAGATTTTGCGAGGATTTCTTGAGAAGAGTAAATCAAGATCCAGAATTTCTCTCTCATGTAATATTCAGCGATGAATCGCTGTTCACACGAGAAGGAATATTCAACTCCCACAACATGCATATGTGGGACGAAGAAAATCCACGGGTGACACGACTCCGAAATTATCAAGTTCGTTGGAAATTGAACGTCTGGGCTGGAATTATGGATACAACGATATTAGGCCCAGTTATTCTTCCAGAAAGACTAACTGGCGCATCGTATACGGAATTTCTTGCTGAAAATCTGCCAGATTTTTTGGAAGAAATTCCATTATTTAATAGAAATAAAATTACATTTCAACAAGACGGTGCTGGCCCACATAACGCTAGAATCGTCACAAATTTTTTAAATGAGCAATTTCCCGGACGTTGGATGGGCCGATATGGACCGATACGTTGGCCTGCAAGATCTCCAGACCTCAATCCGTTGGATTTTTTCTTGTGGGGTTACTGCAAGGAAATAATTTATAGGCAACCTCCTGAGAACGTCGAAGAATTAAACGACAAACTTCATCATGCCATTTTTTCAATCGAGGACGAAGTCATGGAGAAAATTGGAGAAAATTTATTGAAACGTATGAGAGCTTGTATCACGATGAACAGCGGACACTTTGAACATTTATTATAAAAAGAAGAAGAAAGAAAAAGTCATCTTCAAAAATAATAAATCACTTGCCCTTTTCAGGGCAACCAATTATTTCATTCTCGATGAAAATTCTCTTCGAGTTCGCAATACACATATGATTAATAATTATAAAGAAATATTATAAAGAAAAAGTTATTTTAAACTAATAATCTCTTGCACTTTTCAGGGCAATCAAATATTTTATTCTCGATAAAATTCTCTTTGAGTTCGCAGTATACACATGCATATGATTAATTATGAAAAGAATTATAAAAAAGTCAACAAGAGCATTCTCATGCACAGAAATGAAAAGCACGTACATGTGTCACATGTAGTATGGCTCTTATCATTTCTGTACGTATGCGCGCCAAATTCCTCTCCCCCCCCTCCCCCACTTGGTCGCGTGAGCTGTTCCGAGTGTAGCATCGTCTCAGCTGTTTCAAAAACATAACCTGCTACAGTCGCATCGCGTACCGGGCGTTACGTGTGTCGTGTAAACGCGTTTCTTTCTTCGGATCGTTGTCGGTCGCTGAATAAAATTAATCGGTAGTGATTAACAGCAACGAACAGATTTATTCGAGTCGAGTGTGAGTGTGTGTGAAGTACTGATACGTGACAGACTTCGTACAAGACAAAAAAATTTCGCGGATTAATTCCTACACAGCTTGCATATCCAGGAAACGTTTGTAGGACATCCCAAAGAGATCGTATCTCTGAAAGATATTCTTATTGGAATGTCCTCTGTACATCTTTTGGACATGCATGCTGTGTGGATTATACTGTGATTGTGTGCAATGTGTGTATTGTTTCTTAATTATAAAAATAAGCCGCGAAGTGAGATTACTCGGTAGTGATTAATAGTAATGACTCGATTTATAAATCACTTAAAAGCGTGAATAAATTCGATACGAAAAAGTGTTGACATACGTGAAAAAAAAAAAATATCGTATCCTCAATCGTGTAATATTATTATCGTGGATTTGCATTACGTGTAAAATACGTGTAAAATAAGACGTGTGTTATTGTTAATTTCGAATGGAATTATTTATCAAATCAAGCGGTATACGAAGACATCGAATTTGATAAGGTAAGTGTTGTGTGTGTGTGTGTGTGTGTGTGTGTGTGTGTGTGTGTGTGTGTATGCGTGTGCGTGTGTGTATGAGAGAAAGAGGGACAAAGAGAGACAGAGAGAGGGAGAGAGAGAGAGAGAGATGTGTGTGTATGTGTATTTGGGCCTGCTACGTCAGCTGATCGCAGCAGGCGCCTCGCGTAAGCGCCCGCGTGTAACGGTGAATCGCGGCTTGCGCCGTCCCTGCCTGCCTCCTCTCTCGTACGCTCACGATTCGCTAACTATTTTCATTAATAACTCAAAATCTAAGCTTCAAATAAAATTTTGGCAAAGGAAAATCGTCTTAATAAAAATTAAAAAGTAACTACATTTTCTTAATTGTTCTTCTCTGGTGGATCATATGACTGGAGGCCCGAACAGCCGCGTTAAGTTAAAAGAAATAAAAATATTAGATTCAATATTATAAGTTATTTGTATAAATCTATTGGATCTTGTCATACCTGTTGGAATTTTGTTGCACTCTCCCAGGGTGGTGGCTTGCTCCAACAGATTCCATTAGATGTTCCACCAGATGTTTTATGAATGTCTTTTTAAAATACATCACAATCTTCTATGGAGCACTTGCATGTTACTTGATTGCATGTTCTGCAACATCGTTTTGTATATAGAAGATGATAGTGTCTTATATTCTTCAATTTATTCCATAGAGTACACCTCATATGACGCCTCGTAAATTTAGAAAAGTCACGGGGAATATTGAAACTAATTGAATAATGGCAATTTTTTATCACAATCATTTCGACGCACCTTATGCCGATACCCGCGGGAATTGTAATAAAGTATTTGCGGTCATATCTGCATTTATATGGGTAGTCACATTTGTTGTCACACTCATGTTTACACTCATAAAGTTTTTTGATGATTTTCACCGACCAATGTTTGTATGGGTGTAAATCCACCATCTTGCACTCATCCTGCATCCGGCTGTACACTCTTTGCCTCGCATTATAAGGCCAAAGATGAACATAGCCATCACGATGAATATCCCAGCCTTGTCTGATGATTTTTTCGTTAGTTCCGCGTACACCGATTTCTCGATCGTGTAGAAATTGTACTGGTGATATTCGTCGCACACCCGTGGATCTGCTTCTTGGCACATTCTTTATATTCTCGAGAACTTCGATGACATCTCGGTGTAAATCATCACATTCATAGTCTTCATAATTTATTTTATGTATTTCCTTTATAATGCGTGGAATTTCCGTCATACTGTTCGATTCACAATGTTTTTTACTGTGTGCAAATTGGACACATATTACACGGAGAATATCTGGAACAATGGATTTCTACACTCGTAACAATATCGACCACTTATCGCGTTGTTAAACTCAATCATGTGCCTTCGTATAGCGTGAACTAGTTCTAATCCAGCTGAATTTCCTAATCTGATCATGCACTTAGCACATACAGCATACTTATTAGACTCGAGATAATAAAAGTATATAGCGCACTGTTTCGTACGTCCGTTCAATGCATGGATTTCTGCATTAGACACTACCTTGTCGATAACTTCAGTAAGGTCCTCGTTGCAATCACTGACACAATCACTGTCATCTGATAACGCGTGAGCTTCATCGGATGATTCTTCTTCCACTATTGGTTCGAAATTATTGTCTTCCATGATTTTAGGAACTTCATTGATATTTACAGTGTTACTCTTTTTCACACTGCTTTTATTCGGATTAATTCACTTCCACTTTTTACTGTAGTCACCGACTTTAATAGCAGCAGCCAAACGTTTGGCACTCGAACGCGACTTAACGTTAAAGATTGAAATTCTATTCGATGCACGGAGCAAGGTATATTCTCTTTCACGGATGACTGAGAACTGAACTAATGCTCAAGAAAGATCTTAAAGAGATGGAATTTTCAAAACTAATAAATAACGCGTTAATGTTTTCTCGGGGAAAAAAAACGGAAAGGTTTGCATGTAACCCGGTGACGCACTAGAATATCTAATCTTCCGGCGCCGGATATTTTATTTAAAAAAAAAAGAGTGATTCATGGAACTCGGAATTTATGTTTCTTTGGGTCTTATTGTCCCTTTGAACAAAAAAAAGATAAGAAAAAAAAGAGAAATCTTTGTTTGGACCTTATTGCCCCTTTGAACAAAAAAAAGATAAGAAAAAATTTTAGAAATTTGTGACAATGTTTAAACATTATCGTGTGACGCACTAGAACATCTTATCTTCCGGCGCCGGATAAAAACTGAGTGATTTATAGGTTTTTATTTATTTATTTATTTATTATAAGTAGAAATCGAAAAATTGATTCATTGATTAATTATTTTATTATAAGGAAAAATTGATTTTTTTTAAATTAATTGATTGATTATTTTATTATAAGGAGAAATTGATTTTTTATTAATTTAATTGATTGTTTGATTTGATTGGTTGATTTTATTGATTGATTTTATTGATTAATTTAATTTTTTGATTAATTTAATTGATTGGTTGATTAATTTAATTGATTGTTTGATTAATTTAATTGATTAGTTGATTAATTAATTGATTAATTCCCCCCCCCGTGACGTCATACCCCCACTCCTGTGACGTCATACCCCCACTCCCGTGACGTCATACCCCCACTCCAATTTGAGTTAGAACAAGCATAGTATACCTACTCACTTCCACAAGCATTCGATGCGCTTCAGCTGCACTTTTCTTCCAATTAAAACAGAAAATCAAAACTTCCCGCAAATGGTGCTTATTTGGAACGAAACTCGACATTTTCAACGCAGTAAAAATTAAACTTGTTGTGCAAAACTCAAAGGCTTTTAAACTGATTATAATTAAATATCAGTGAGAATAAATATTATTTCTCCAACAAAGAAAATATTATTTTCTGAAAGGTGCCCGCTCATCGTCAGCCTATTTACACGGACGCTTCTGAGTCGGCGGTTCGGCCGCTAGCAGTCGCGCGGTAGTGGGAGAGCGGTAGGCGTCGACTCAAGAATCGAGCCAGAATGTGCAACTAACGCCGAGCACTGATCTAACGTAATGATCAACTAGGCTGGGAGCCTAAAAAATATAAACACAGAAAAAAACAAGAATAACTTTGTTTTTCGTGTCTCGAGCTAGACGATAAGCCCGGCTTAGTTCTCAGTTTCGCTCTCATCAAACACGGTTATTCATTCACGACGTAATATCACTCACTTGTCAGTCAAAACTCGTGCATACCCGCGCTAATTACGCTTCTCGATCTTTTATTTTAAAAACGCGTCGCGCTCTTTCGCATCTTACTCGTTGCCTTTTCCCTTTCTTTTTCCAACTACAATTTCAAATTTCTTTTTCGAAAATGTTGACCGAAAAAGAAAGAATAATGCTGCTTATTTATCGAGGATTTGGAGACTGCATTAGATCATATCAAGAAGTAGTTGATCTATTCAATGCCACATATCCTGATCACAATCCTATTTCTAAATCCACCGTTCAGAAGACAGTGATACGTTTTCACGAAACAGGAACAGTTAAAGACCGACCTCGCAGCGGAAGGCCAAAATTCGCAACAACTGATGATAATAGTTTAGATGTTTTGCAATCATTTCAAGAAAATCCTCATTTATCTGTGCCAAAAGCAGCGCAAGCCCATAATATCAGTTCCAAGAGCGTTAGAAAGATTTTAAAAAGGCAGAAATATCATCCTTATAAAATTATGATCACTCAAGAACTTATGGAAGACGATTGTGATAGAAGAATTCAATTTTGTGAAGAAATGATGCATCGAAGTAATGAGGCTAATTTTTTAAATTATGTTGTTTTTTCTGACGAAGCCACATTTGAAATAAACGGTGCTGTTAATCGTCACAATTGTAGATATTGGAGTGATGAAAATCCACATTGGATGAGTGATCTTCGTACACAATATCCACAAAAATTGAATGTCTGGGCAGGAATCTGTAGTCGCGGTATTATTGGCCCATTCTTTATAGATGGTAATTTAAATGCTGAAAAGTATGAAAACTTATTGCAAGATCATATTATACCTCAAATTGAAAATTTATTTAACGCAAACATGCAAAATGTGTGGTTTCAGCAAGATGGAGCAGGACCTCATTATGCAGTAAGAATTCGAGAATTTCTAAACCGTGTTTTTCCTGATCGATGGATAGGTAGGAGAGGTTCCATTGAATGGCCTGCTAGATCACCTGATTTGTCTCCTCTTGATTATTTTCTTTGGGGATATCTCAAAAGTAAGGTTTATGTGACAAAACCACGTAATTTGGAAGACCTTAGCAACCGAATAACACAGGAAGCATCTCTGATTACTTTAGAACAAATAAGAAATGTGATCAATAATTTTTATCAGCGTTTAGCTCATTGTCAAACGGTAGAAGGAAAACATTTTGAACATTTGATTAATTGAGAAAGTGGGAAACGATATTTTCAAAGGTATGTCACCTAGTAGAGAGAGTTTGGAGTCACTAAATACCGCGGAAGTGACGAACCGTGGAGTCTTAATCTCTGCTACACACACACACACACACACACACACACCGACCGTGCAAATCCGACCGTGCAACCTCCACGTGGTGCACCTTGGATTATGCTAATGCCGGCGGTACTGTAACTTTCAAGTCTTGTAACTCGGAAAATACTTAACAAAAAAATACTTTATTATAGTGTTTTGGAAAGGTCTCGAGATAAGCTATAAGAATATGCAATAAAAAGTAGGCAGTTCCATTTAAAAAATTCAATTTGACCTTGACTTTTATATGATCTTCGTCCTCCACTCAAAGTAAAATTTTTAGTCATCATTAGGTACATTTTTTTAAGCCCTACAACTTTGCTATTTACAATTTTTCGCTATAGTTGATCCTTTTCGAGATATTTGACCGTTTCCGGACTTTTGCCCAACCCTGTATATGTCCAAGGGCAGTTTCGACGACTTTTTTCTTTTTTATGTAAACATATGCATAATTACCCTAAGAACACTCTCATAAAGTCTCTCTTCTTTATTTTACTTAATTTTCGAGTAAAGTAAAAATAAGTATCGGACGGCAGTTTTAACTACTTTTTTCATAATGTGGCAGTTTTAACGACAATACATATAATTGTAGCAATATAACGATTGTTTTAACGACAGTATATATAATTGCAACGATATAATGGTTGTTTTAACGACAGTATACAGGGTGATTCAAAATAACCATATGTCCTTAAAGAGACATATTCCTAAGCGTATTCTAAGACAACTTTTCCTTTGCCAAAAATTTTTCCGGAGCTTAGTTTTCAAAATACAAAGGAAAATAGGTAGCGTATCGTGAGTCGAGTACAAGAGACAAGCAGGGGCGGACCACTCACCGTTACGCGGGTGTTTACGCGAGGCGCCTGCTACAATCAGCTGACGATACATAAATATGCATACACACACACACACACACCACCACGCACACACGCAGCAGCTAGACGGACGGACAGACAGACACACACACACACACACACACACACACCGCACGCAGCTGACAGACGGACGGACAGACAGACAGACACACGTACGTACGCATGTACATTTATTCATGCACTCAAGAATGCGTCAGAGAGAGAGAGAGAGGAGGGAGAGGAATGTATCGAAGAAGCTTCAACATGTTTACTTACGTATCATTTTGTCTAAACAATTGATTGCTTCCGCGATGAGACAAATTCGTATGGAGTGATTTTATCCTTTTTCTTATTGTTCACGTTTCGAAGCACACAACACATTCACATCTCTGTCACTCACTTCATCGATAAAACGAGGAAATATTTAATGATAACTATTCAGCGCGAAAATTACTCGAAAAAGAAAAACACGTTTTCGACGAACACACGACACACGACGTGTTTACTCGACGCGGCAAGCAGTCGACTGACTTGATAGGTTATTGTTATCACGACAATCCCGTAACCAATTGAAAGTGGCTGCGTTCAGCAACAGAGCAGATCAGTGAGCGCTTAGTGATTCTTTTATTTAATTGGTTTCTGCACTTAGATCCAACGAAGATCTAAATGCAAGAACCAATCATATTAAAGAATCACTAAGCGCTCACTGGTCTGTTCTGTTTGCTGAACGCAGCCAATGTGAAACGTGAACGTACGATGATAACCTATCAAGTCAGTCGACTGCTTGCCGCGTCGAGTAAACACGTCGTGTGTCGTGTGTTCGTCGAAAACGTGTTTTTCTTTTTCGAGTAATTTTCGCGCTGAATAGTTATCATTAAATATTTCCTCGTTTTATCGATGAAGTGAGTGACAGAGATGTGAATGTGTTGTGTGCTTCGAAACGTGAACAATAAGAAAAAGGATAAAATCACTCCATACGAATTTGTCTCATCGCGGAAGCAATCAATTGTTTAGACAAAATGATACGTAAGTAAACATGTTGAAGCTTCTTCGATACATTCCTCTCCCTCCTCTCTCTCTCTCTCTGACGCATTCTTGAGTGCATGAATAAATGTACATGCGTACGTACGTGTGTCTGTCTGTCTGTCCGTCCGTCTGTCAGCTGCGTGTGTGCGTGGTGTGTGTGTGTGTGTGTGTGTATGCATATTTATGTATCGTCAGCTGATTGTAGCAGGCGCCTCGCGTAAACACCCGCGTAACGGTGAGTGGTCCGCCCCTGCTTGTCTCTTGTACTCGACTCACGATACGCTACCTATTTTCCTTTGTATTTTGAAAACTAAGCTCCGGAAAAATTTTTGGCAAAGGAAAAGTTGTCTTAGAATACGCTTAGGAATATGTCTCTTTAAGGACATATGGTTATTTTGAATCACCCTGTATATAATTGTATGTATGTCCAAGGGCAGTTTCAGCGACATTTCCAAGTATAACTGGGCAGTTTCGACGATATTTGGCAGTTTTCACGACCATCGTGAAAAACACCGCGGTATAAAGGCAGTTTTCACGACTGTTGTAATATCAACCTTTATACAACTATATATAATATAGATAAAATCATGTGTACTTTAAACATTTTATGTTTAACATTTTAAGAAACATAGTTACTTCTAATTTTAATATTTGCTTACAATTACAATCACTTAATTACATATTAGCAATTTAATAACAAATATTTTTATGCACGCAAAAGATCGCATTATCATATATGTGTCATAGACTTCATAAATTCAATCTTGTTATATGAATTAACATTTTTTTAAATTTAAACAATCATTATTAAAAATCGGCACTTTACAAAAAGATTAATTTTACATAAAATACATAAAAAAATAAATAAAATATATTTTATTTTTAGTATATTTTATTTATTTAAAAAATATATACAGGGTGAGTCGGGAGGATCGCACCAAACTCCAGGAGTGTATTGTACATGTGAAAATAATGAAAAAAAACTCAAATGTTGTTATCCGATTCTCCTTTGTTTTCAAGTTATAGCGTTATTACAAAATTTCCTATTGTAACATTGATTACATTTAAATTAATAGCGTTCCTGTAATAGGTTTTCAAAAATACCACCATTGGCCTCCAAACATTTTCTGCTTCGTCTTAAAAGAGCACCCGTTGCTCTCTTGATTGCTGCATGTCTTTGTTTGATATCGCCTGCAGTATTTCTAATGCGTTGAATTAGTGCATCCCGAGTGTCGACTTTAACTTTGTATACTTCATCTTTGAACCAGCCCCATAAACAATAGTCTAATGGTGTGAGGTCTGGAGATCGTGGAGGCCAACTAGTAGGACCTCCGCGACCAATCCAACGCCCTGGAAACCTTTCGTCCAAATGTTGCCTGACCTGACGAGCGAAATGTGCAGGAGCTCCATCGTGCTGATAATACATTTGCATTCTGATGTTTAGAGGAAGGTCCTCTAGTAGATCTTGTAATTCATTTAGTAAAAAATTGAAGTAATGCTCTCCTGTGAGGCGGTTCTCAAGAATAAAAGGGCCAATTAAATAACTATCGACCATACCACACCACACGTTTACTGTAAACTTGTGCTGAAAATTAGTTACAATTGTTGCGTGGGGATTTTCGTCGGACCATACATGGGAGTTGCGACTATTATTAACACCGTCACGGGTGAATGTTGCTTCATCGGTAAAAAGTATGTGCGATACAACACGACAATTGTTATTTATCCATCGACAAAATTGCATGCGCCTGGCATAATCTTCCGGTTGTAGGTGCTGTACACGCTGTAGATGGTATGGATATAAACTTTGTTCGTGGACTGTTTTAATTACTCTTGTTTGAGGAATGCCCAATTGAGTAGCAATTCTTCGTGAACTGGTCATTGGATCATCTTCTACTAAATCCAGAATATTTTCTACTTCTTCTAAACCTTGTCGAGTAGCTCGTTCGGATGTTATGTTAGCACTGGGAAGCGTTCCGGTCTCGCATAGTTTATTGAAAACTCTGATAAATACGTTTTTATCCGGAATTCTCTGGCGTGGAAACCGTCGACGATATTCTTCAACAGCAGCTGTAGCATTCCCATTACAAAAACCATACACAAACACCATATTTGCATATTCAAGATTTGAATAAGTGTGTGGCATTTTGTAACTTGGAATCGTAGAAACTCTAAACGTAAATCACTTTGACAATACACTGACATTGACAAGTATGAGAACAACAAACGAAAACGCGAAAACGTTTGGAGGCCAATGGCCAAAACTTATAGGAATGTTACGATAGGAAATTTTGTAATAACACTATAACTTGAAAACAAAGGAGAATCGGATAACAACATTTGAGTTTTTTTTCATTATTTTCACATGTACAATACACTCCTGGAGTTTGGTGCGATCCTCCCGACTCACCCTGTATAGTGTCTCATTTTAAAAGATTTACCGGAATATCTGAAAAAGTATAAGAGATACGGAAAAATGTTTCAGAAAAAAGTTTTATGACTTCACGGGAAAATATGATGGTACCATTGTTTCGACTTTGAGTGGCGTTATGAAGGTCAGGACAAGTTTATTTTGAATTTCTTAAATGAAACCTCCTTTTCATTACATTTTCGTAGTTTACTTCCAGAACTTTTCAAAACACTATAATAAAATATTTCTTCATTGAGTGCTTTTCATTATAAGGCTTGAATTTTATAGTATTCTGACATAAAATACAAAATATCTTGTAAAATATTCAGTTTTCGGTAATCTTATCTTAATACTTTTATGCACAAAATAACGAGACGAATCAATTGGTATAAAGAGAATACATAGTTATTTTCATGAAAAAATATGTAATTTGCAATATACAGCTGCATACTTTTTTTCCAAAGCAACTATGTGTTTTCTTTATACTAATTGATTCATCTCATTATTGCTTGATACATGTATGTATGTTGTTGATGTATATTATACATATGGACATACAAGATTCAAAGTTTAAAAAAATATGCTTAAATATATAAAAACAATGCATTTGAGAAAAAAATGTTTGGAACAAAAGTTGTTTGATGTTGAAGACGACATAAAATGATACAGTCAATTTGATTTTGCGGGACAGTTCGAAGGATACATAGAAAGATTCTATTGACATTTTTAACTAAAAACCCTAATTTTTTACTAAATAAATATGATATAAAATATTTCATAAACCGTTCAATTATAAGTTATCGTATTATTATTTATAATATCACATATTTTCGAAATATTTGCCTGTTAAAATTGAAACAAATTACTCTGTATATAAAAACTTTAAACAAAATTAATAAAAATAAAAATTTGATTAATAATAATATAATCACATTTCAGACGCGTAATATAATTACGCAACGTAAATTATAATTAAAAAAATATATTTTTATAATTAATTAAAAAATTATAAAAATATATTTTTAAATTTATAAAGATATACTTTTTTATCTATTAGTTCTATAGTGTTTTATTTTAGTGCAGTCCCAATACAGTAATAAAGAACAAACTTATGGACCAATCAATTTCCATATGCATATATTTATTACGACTATGCAAATTTGTATAAATAGACCTTTAAGCGAGGACACAAACCTCTACATAACGCATAATGCATAGCGCATAAGGGAATCAATTAATCGGAATTCTTCATTTTCCTCTCTAAGATAAAAATAAAGGATTTTTATTAGATAATTCTTTTATGCGTTATGCCTTATGTAAAAAGTCTGTGGTCGGGCCTTTAAGCCCGTATCAAATTGTATTAAAGATCGAGATTAAAGATGGAAGATTGAAAATTGACTAATCAAAATAAAAGAAATTAAAATTTTCTTTCTAATTGGTCAATTTTCAATCTTCAATCTTTAATCTCAATTTTTAATACATAGTCTAATATGGACTTTACGGATGTAATTCTCCGTTGTGAGACAATGTCGTGGACAATGAAAGCCATGACACATGCAAGAATTTTAGTCGTAATCGTAAGGCCGTAAGCAAATTGACCAATCACAGTCAAATATTCTTATTATGTTATGAGAATATTTAACTGTGATTGGTCGATTTGCTTACGGCTTTATGCAGGGTCTACAATGAAGTCGTAAAGTCGTAAGTCGTAAGAAATTGTCCAATCACAGATAAAGTATAGAAGAATAATCGACTGTGATTGGTCAATTTCTTACGACTTACAACTCTACGACTGCATTGTAGACCACGCATTACAACTAAAATCTTTGTATATACGTGTCATGACCTTGACTACGTTTACATCGATCGTTTGGTACGCGTACTAAATGACCGGCATAAACGTAATCATTATGCTGAGTCTACAATACGGTCGTAGAATCGTTACCCGAGTAGAAAATGAAATACGGCCCTAGTAAGGGCCTGTTAGCTTTTGCCTTATTGCCTCATCAGGCTCTATTAAGGCAGCCTGATAAGGCGCCTGATCCAAAATGTAACGATACGTTCTATATGGCCCTGATAGCAGTTTCCTGATCAGGGCCTAGTAGCGCATGCCTTATATAAGCCTTATAAGGCACGCGCTGTTAGGCCCTGATCAAGGCATTTATAAGGCTCCAATAAGGGCTTGTGAAGGAAAAAAGAAGGTTAAAGAATTGATTTTTAGACTTTTTTTATTTACATAATATATTTATTTATGTATATAATATATAAAATGTGTGTAAGTTTCAAAATCACGAACAAGTATTATTGACACACATATGATAAAAAAAATATGTATTAAATATAATATATATATAAACTTTATTCCCACTGCGGGGTACAAATGCGGACCTCCGCTCCGCTTACATTATCTCAAAGCTTACATCTATACTCTTACAAAAAACGCAACCGCCAAGAGAGAGAAAGAGACGCACTCTATCTATTCACCCACTCTTTTTCATTCATTCACTCATTCATTCGCCTGGACCTCCGTTTCCGCTGCCTTTCCGTTTTCTCTTATCTCACCGTCCACAACTGGGCTCGCTGTCAGCTGCCGTCTTAAACTCTGTCCATCCGTATAAGTCGTTGCAGTTTGCTTCGGCTGCTCTGCTATGCCGTTTTGAACGTAAGCTGGGCTAAACACGTCAGCAACCGCCGTCTCATATCCTCATGCACTTGATCCTCCTCTGGTCCCTCCATCGTAAACATCGGCTTTTCCCCCATTTCCGTCGCTGTTTGAAGATGTTTCTCTCCATCATCGTTCATCTCAATCGCGGCGCCATCATCCGAATATGTTGAGTCTTTGGCATGACTGTTCTCTCCTCACTTGCATCACGGTTTCCGCTCTGGGTGATCTGGTATCTGGGCCATAATGTCGCGCGAGCTGATCATAAAGTCATGTTCCGTATCCGTAGCACGTTATGCCTCCCCATCAATCCTTAAAAACAAGCTGGACCCATCTCGTTTCATCGGCATAAGGCCGTCCCCGTATCTCGACCCCATAATGTCCATTTGGCAGCGCTTGCTTCAATCTGTAGACGTCACGTTCATGTTTGGGATCGGCCCCAGATGACTATGTTTCCTATCTTTACATGCCTCTCGTTGCCGCCCGGCTCGTATCATCATCGTTTTGTCTTGTTTCTCGCATTCGTTTGCATGTAATCCCAGGTGTAGGTTTTGACATCATCTGTTTCGGCTGGCAAAGCCAGACTATCTTCTTCCATCTCCTCATCTGCGTCTTCGATAAACAGGTTTTCTCACGTTTTAATCTCGTGGCTTCGGCTACATGGTACTTGGCTGCCGTATCGTTCCAGCGTCATCCTCGCGCTTCGCTGCTGCTGTACGTAGTCCGCGTGCTGGAGAGTTGCTGAACATCGCAGCTGTTACTGACGCTTACCGGTTCGGCTGGTCAGGTCAGCCAGCGAAGTGAATAGGCGGGACGGCGGGCGCGCTTGCCCACTCTGCTTATTGGTTTCACGGCTATCTCTCCCGCTCTCAGCGCACTCGTTTCCTCGGCATCTCACGCCTCACTGAATGCTCATCATCAGCTTCCATCGTAGCCTCCGCAAAGAGATCAACAATTCATGTCTGCAGGGCCCGGCAATCACCGGACGTTGTACTGGTTGCACTCATCTTTGCTTGCTGCCTCCTGTTTGTCAAGGATTTGGCACATGGAGTCGGTCTGTTGTTCACATCCGGCACCGACCGGTTTGACTCGGTGGCAAGGAGTTCGTATATCTTCTGCTTCATCCCTCAGCCTCTCATAACGCATACACTCTGTTGCGGCTGTTTTGCGTCTCAGGTCACCCTCTATAAATCCCTGCCTTTTCCTTCCCTCTTCATTGGCTGCCACTGTTACTCTCCAGATCACTCCGACCGTCCACTCCCACTCATGTCTGTTGCATATCTCATTGCTCATAACATCTTTCTCCTCCGTAGCTTCATGCCTCGTTTACTATGCAGTCCTCCCTTGCTCCATTTCAGTTTTCCAGTCAGCGCTCTATTTCATCTTAACATCTCTTCATGTGCTCCCCCTCCATCCTTCGCTTTTGTTTGTCTCAGTCTATCTCTTGGTTTCATTGGTATCCTTCCCGTCTTCCGTTTTAGTCGTGGCTTTGGCTGCATTATCATCATATGTCTGTTTGTTGTCATCATGTCCAAATAAAGGTCTTGACATCATCTATCTCATCTCATAAATGGCACCAAATGTATGTGCAGTTTCACTTGTGATTATTTCTTCATAACATGGCCCTCTCACACTCCTCATCCATCTCATCGGTTCCTCTTTTCACTCTCGGTTTCGTCTCCTTGCATCATCAATCCGCCGTCAGCTTTTGTTCGTATCCTCATGCCATCACGGCTACTCAAGTCTCATCATAACACGGCCCTTCCCAGCCCTCCTTCAGCCTCCACCCATCCCTCTGTCTCTTTTCTGAGGTTCTCAAAATTCCATGGCTTCGTCTGTCCGTGCCGCTCTTCATCGCTGTATAATAGTAACCATCGCCTCCACACACGCAGTTGTCGGTTTGTTCGAATCTGCCCTGTCTTCTGCCTGGCTTTTAGCCCTGTCCTCGTTTCTTCGTTTCCACCATCAGTCCAGTCTTGTGCCTCCTTCATCCTGTTGTGCGTCCGCTCCTCTTCGTCTCATTTTACGTTTCCGTTTTAAGGATTGATGCATCCTGTCCTAGAGTCTACTGAAGCTGCATCGTCACCGTTCTTTGGGTCATTCATTGTTCCTTGTCACTCTTCATGAGTTTTCCTATAACACTCTCTTTACATGATGTCATTAGGTCGCCCTATTGTGCTCTGCCTTCATAACCATCATCAGTCCCTCCGTTTTCCATCTTATTTATATCATCACATATACCCCCGCTAGCCTCCATATGTCCCCAGACATATATGATTTCATTTGTCATACATCAACAATGTCCCCCTCTCCTCTTTTCCCCAGTCTCAGATCTCTTCTCTCATTTTCCCAAGAATCGTTTCATCATGGCTCTCCTTCTTTGTTCGTAAAAGCTTATGCTCTTAGAACCGCATATGATGACTTTGAGGACGTTTTCGTATTCTTCCCGTCAACAACAACCGTTTCATCGGAAAAACACATCCCCGTTCTCTCAACTTGAGAGAATCTCTATGTTTGTTTTCCCGGGCGCATTCAGGCCTTTGTAAAGCTACCGGCGCGTGGCTGGCCAGCTACTGTATCGTATCTCCTCCTTTCACGCTCTCCGCCCTCTGTCGAAGGCCATCATCGTAGCCATCATCGCATTGTGCTCATCCTATTTAAAATTTCCTGAGTCATCATAGCAGAACAATGGCTGTGTAGCCCGTCATCGAAACAAATCCATATCACGTGCATTGTCCGTCATCGCGTGCATCGCAAACAGAAATGTTGACTGCAATCGTACAACAACTTAAGGTCGGGTCGTCAAAGTCCGCCTGTCGTGACTTTGTTTTCCGTTTGCCTCTGCTATCATAACGCATCATGGACTGTCTCCTCCATCATCACAATCATTGTATCCTCTGTTCTCCTGCTGTCGTTTAACAAAACAATCTCTTCTGCACTCTTTCATCAGTCGGCTAGCGATAATGACAACGGCTGCGCATCTTGTTGTTATGTTTATGTTCATATGTAACGCATCTACAATCTGTCGTATCGTACATCGGTTCATCATTCTCCGGTTCAATATCTGTCATGCATAACTTATGTACATAACTTACTTGTCATTTTATCATCATCATAATATCGGCATATGCATCATCACGGCGCCTTCTGGCGTCTGTCATCAACTATATTTGTGGGTTCTCTTCATCGTCAACATCGTCCATTCGGTTTTCATCTGTCATTGCATAGGTTGTTTCATTTCGTTGTTTCCTAATGCCATCATTGCGTCTCATGATAACCATCCTCTCTGCTCATTGTGGCGGTCTCTTTTGACTGGGGCATGGCCGTGCCTCTGTTTCCTCCTCGTTTCTTCATCTATATAAACACTCTCCTCTCTTCAGCGTCTCTGTTGTTATTGAATGACGAGTCTTTTCATGCCGTTTCTTTCTATGTTCGGTTTTGTTCCATAACATCTCGTTTCTGCCGGTTGGTTGTCATGCCTCTGCCTCTTTTCTTTCGGCACCACATTCTCTCATGCTTTCCTGCTCTGTGCCGCCATCTTTTGCCAATCTTGTCAAATTCTCGCATCTCTCTCCGCACCTGTTTATCACCCTCACTCTCCCGCATCACCTTGCCATCATCGGTAAAGCTACTTATCTATTGCTCATCATCCGCGGCTGCTCGCCACATCAAGAGGCTGTATCTCACATATAAAACCAGTCAGCTCGCATATTTGCTCGCTGCGGGTGGGGAGTCATCTGTGATTAGATATATTATGTGGCGTAATATTGGCTGTAATGTCGTGACGTATGCGTTAATAAAGATGTGAGAAAATTAACAGAAAAAAACATAATATTTAAAATAAAAAATATAAAGGTTCTTACTTTTTAAACATATTTTATTAAAAGTATTTATATTTATATTTATTAAAAGTACATTTAAAAATATTTAAAAAATTTAAATATATATAATTTCATTAAAATATAAAATAATCAAGGCAAAAATATTATAAAATAGATTTAGCAGTACTAACCAGCGAAAAAAAATTATCAGAAATTTAAATTATAATAAAAAAAATAAAATAAAGAGATTTGGACAATAAAATATGATTAAAATATATTTAGACATCTAGTTGTCTTTATCTGATGGAAATATCATCCGTATTTTTTTGTTGTACTGTCTTTGGCTCTAAATAAGCCCTCCCAATCTTTTGTGCTATTAATTTTACTGCCTACGCTTTTGCAATGCATTCTCAGTGACTGGCAGAAGCGAGATAGTTATTTTATTCATAGCTATAATATGTTGGAATTAAATTTAAATATATATCAGTCATCGTTGTTAACCAAAATGATATCTTTTTTAATAATGCACTAACATAACGCTATCATTAACCAGATACCTCACAATTTAATAATTCAATATTAATAAAACAATTAAAAGAATGTAGATTCAGAAGCATGAAACATGGATATTATTTCGTAAAAAGTTTTTTTTTATTTTTCAATCGTTTCAGTCAATATAACTATATATCCTCAAGTACATATGTCTGAATAAATTGGTTAAATACATAATTGGAAACAGTTTTCAAATTTACAATCATTAATGTTTACGACTTATAAGTTACAAAATTATAATTTTATTATTTTATGATGTCCAAAACTATTACAAAACAGTCTCCCACAGTCTTGGCAGACATTTGTAGTTTTCAGCAACTAACCACTCTCACAGTTTCAGACGTCAAAATAAAATTGCAGAATTATAATTTTTGCAACCATCGTCTCAGCAGTAAATAAACGGAACAACTATTTTCAAATCCTCTTTAATTAATTTATTCCAGATACTATGTACTGAAGATAATCATATATTGACCGAAACATATACTGATAAAAAAAATTTTTACGAAATAAAAAAAATATCCACGTTTGAGGCTTTTGGATTCCCTATTTTTTAAAAATTGTTTTAACATTAGAACTTTTTTTGGATACTTAATTGAATAATATTAATAATTTATATTTTAATAAAATACATGAAAAAATATCGTTTCCTGAAAAAAATAAGTTTTTTTTGCAGTTTCTTTAATAGTAGTAAACTTTTTTATATAACATCCACCTCTCGACATATAGCGTTTCAAAATGTTCATACTGTAGGTAACAGAATATTTTGAATCCACTAATATCATCCATATATTAAATTCTGAAAATTACCATAAATACAGTTTTATTATTTTTAAGATAAATAAAAAATATATATGTAAAAAATAGTTTTATGTTTATAATATAATGTTGCAATATTAGTAAACATTTATTCTATATTAGTGTTCAACTTATAATTAGAAACATAATAATTAAATTCACAAAATTAGAAACTTACAACGTTTTCTTGAAACTTTTATCAAGTTTCAATTTGCTATCAAGAAATTCGAAATCTTCCAAAATTTTGAACAAATCAAATTCATACTTTTCCGATCCAGGGCGAAGAACTTTTACATAGCACAGACTAACAGTATATCTTCGATTACATTAAAAATTACCTTTATGGAACAATGTGATAATATAAAAAGATGATTATCTATCAATTATTAAAACGGGGTTTTATAAGATATAACACACAAGTGCCAT
This sequence comes from Crematogaster levior, assembly GCA_901521435.1. Classification (NCBI taxonomy): domain Eukaryota; kingdom Metazoa; phylum Arthropoda; class Insecta; order Hymenoptera; family Formicidae; genus Crematogaster; species Crematogaster levior. The sequence goes on from CABEGB010001488.1 coordinate 68,289, forward strand.
CTTTTAACACACGTTGGATAAAAAAAAGTTGAAAAATAGAAATATATATATACAAAGGTGTCGATATAAAACATCAGTCCAGATATTTTGAAACCAAGCCAGGGGAGAGAAAAATTTTTCCAGACAAAGTTATTTGGTTTCGAGGAGCTCATAAAATGATACCATTGGTTTGACCTTGAAAAAATTATTTGAAGTTACATGAAAGTTACCTCAATTTTTTTTAAATGGCATCCTTATTTTTTATTACATATTCTTGTAGCTGACCTCGAGAGCTTTTTTCCAAACACTATAATAAAGTATTTTTTTCAAAGTATTTTCCGAGTTATAAAACTGAAATAATTTCTTAATTTTATAAACTGTAAAAATATCTCGTAAAATATTTACTTTTCGATGACATACCTCAATACTTTTATGCAAGAATAATGAGAGGAATCAATTGGTGTAAAAGAAAACACATAGTTGTTTTTTAAGAAAAATATGTGTTTTTACCGATTGCATATTTTTCTTAAAAGTTCTCATTATTCTGCATAAATTAGTTCCTCTCATTATTCTGTGCATAAAAGGTCATCAAGATAAATAAATATTTTAATATTTTACAGTTTATCATTAAATTAATTATTTCAAGCTTTAAATCGAAAACTGTCAAAAAAATGCTTTATTAAAGTGTTTTGGAACTCTTGAGTCAACTGCAAAAAAGTAATAAAAAAATGGGGATTCCATTTAAAAAACAGGTGACTTTCACATCTTTCAAATGATTCTCGAAGGTCAGACCAGTATCTCTTATGGGCCTCTCAAAACCAAATAACTTTTAATCTCGAAAAAATTTTCTCTCGAGTTTAATTTTTCAGTATTGACTTCGGATGTTTATAATGGGATTTTACTGCTTTTAATATATATATATAATATATATATATGCATGTATGTAAAGGACACTCTATGTACACGTTTGCACGTGCATGCGCACAGAGTATTGTATAAGTGATTGTGCGGCAGGCTGTATGACATATATTTTTTTGATAATTTATATATTATGTTATGGCATATAGTATATATGTTATGTGTTATATAATATGTTAATATTATGATTATATGATGAAAAATATACACACGTAACTTGTTTACTATCACTATCAATACTACTTGTGTTGCGTGCACAATAAATAAATAATAATGAATAATGTATATAAAATCAACTCTCATATATACATATAATTGAAAAAATATAAATATGCATTTTGTTATACATACACATGCGTGTATGTATATATGGAATGTCATAAAACAATATAAATAAAAAATCACATAAGGCCAAGACATAACATAAAATGTTATTTCCACAAGTTTATTTATTAAATCTATATTTTAATATACACCTTTTAGTAAACTTTCCACCACGGCAAGGAGCAGGGTGTAAAATCGAAAGATTCTTGCAAGACGCTTTATAATACAAGATATTTGCAATATTTACATTTTATATTATCTGCAATTGTTATAATTTTAGAAACTATATGTACATGCAAATATACTTTTTTTTTTTTGCAATATAATTTTTTGGACCATATAATTTGATAAATTTTGTCTCCCAAAACGTGTGTGTTGATAGAATAATATATCTTTAAAGAGCATCAATAATTAAATGGTTCTTTGTACCCATTTAATTGATGATGTTCCCTAGTTGAAACAACACACAACACAATATGTGTTTTTTTTTCGTCTCTCCGACAAATAAGTTTTTCGCATTGAGCGTCTTTTCCTCAAAAGATAGGAATTTTACAATCTGGGAAAGGCGGCATTGTTTTATTATAATATCAAAGAAAATGTTGCCTCATAAATACCACATGATTAGAATATTTTTATCACAAGGATTTCCTCCTAAAGCTATAGTTGTAGCAGAAAGCTGCAGCATAAGTCCACAACTCGATGCTATCAGGTTGTTCTTGAACCTTTTCAAATATTATATTATTTGCATTTATTTGTGGATAACGACGATGAATGTAATTTTTTCTTCAAACACCAATTTATCGTACGTAGTACCAGATTGAACTGTCGTACACTCGAGCTTGGTACCGTCAAAATGTATCGCCAATGATTACTACAATTTCCTCCAATAATTTGTATGGCACGCATAGCTTGCTTCAATTAGATAGAGGATATTCCGATATAACACACTTTGTGTTTTCAAGCAAGATTTTCTTCTTATAACGCGTAAGAATTGGTCCAATGATTCATCGTTTATTTGACTATGTATAGTTTAATACATTAGCCTTTATTATATTAAATTTTTTATAAAGCGTTGTTGTTATTCTTTTGTGCTGTTATTTCTTTTCAGTTTTAATTTATTTTGTAAGCGACTAACAATGATGCAATCGTCATCTTGTTTCGGACTCAGAGCAGTAACAGCAGTTGCTTCCATTGATAAATATTGGATTCATAATGTGCTTTTCTTCGACAATATCTTCGTCTTCTATATTACATATTCGACGATTATTTTTTTAATTCTTTTTTTTACTTCTTTAGCTTCCATTATATATTTTGGATCTAATAGGCATATGTCTATTATACCGGCTATCCAAGATTTCTGGCAGCATGCATTCATAATAAAAACGGTTAAAAGGGCATCATTTTATTATTCCAAAATTCATTATCCCTATTAACGCGTGTTATTTTTGGCTTTTTTGGCGTCCACAAAGCGAAAATACAATAATCTCGCTGCGTAATATTTAATTGACCTTGAACTTGATAGAAAAATTTTGATTTTGATTCATTTGGTCAGAATTTTTCTTATCAAAAATGCTTTTTAGTTGAGGCAGTGTCTTTACTGCCTCTTTCGCTATTAAATTTTGAGCTAAGAAGACATTTTATTTCTACCAAATACATCTTCATCTATAAATGCATCAGAAGCTTTTAAGTATGGATTTTCAACATCAATGGAACAATCCGCAGTTTTAATCTCCTTTTTTCAATATTTGGGCCAATTCTTTTCGCAATTTCCTCCTTCTCGCGACCATATTTCATCGCTGCGTTATCAGTAGCTGAAGGATATAAAATATTTTGATTGTGCAAGATTTGTCATCGTTCTCATACGACATACGGGTCAAAAGTTCGATGCCGTTAACATTTTGCTTCTCAGCTGTAACCATAATTCTGATCTATTTTTGGTCTCTGGTATCATGTTCAATTTTTGCCAATTTCTCCCATTTTCAGACAACTTTTTTTTTTCTAAATGATTTTGCCAAGTTGCTCGAATACATCGCACATAACTTGAATCGGTTTCTGCGACTGCGGAACATAAAATAGCGATCTGTTCCCAATTCTTGTTTGAATTTTTTTGCCTTCCTTGTGTTTTGTCAGGATTTTTCTGGTTCTTTAACTTTTTTGTTGTCGTCGCTTTTCAGACTCGATAATAGGTGGAACAGTCTTATTCATGCTTTTATGTAATTCTGTAAGTACTTGTTGTGTGATATATTGCACAACTTGCTCCCCAAACTCTAGCATTGTAATCCTTTTTTACCAGAAATGAATACGTTTCAGGCAATTAGTTCATAGATTATCCAGATTATATGATTCTGCAAAGTTATTTGTATAATTTAATAATAAGCTGTCAAATTAACCCTTAAATATTCGATAGCTTCTTCTACTTCTATATAAAGACCATGAAATTTTTAAAAGTCAACATAATTGTTCTTTCTTCTTTCACAGTTCTCTTTGCATTTTACGGCCCGTTCTTCACATAGTTTGTGATCACCAAAAAAAAAGTAATACCTAGGAATGTTCAAAATATCTTTTTGTAATTCCATTTGCCTGAAACTGATGTTGAGATTGAGGTTGCTTTTTTCTCTTCGTAAGAAGCTGCTTCGGTTATTTCCTTCAAGTATTTTTTTAGATATTCTTCTTTTTTTACTATGTTCGCGCCTCTACAAAGTATCTTTCCTAAATGCTTTTGGTCGACTTTTCTCCTGTTATAAGTCTCAACTTTTTACAAAATTATGTAAAAATGATTGGTACATACTATTTTCTTCTGTTACCATATATTCTCCGTATGGATTGTTATTTTTATAGCCTGGTATACGCTACTGTCACCGTCAAACAAAAGCGTTCTATAAATCAGGCCATGCATTTCGATGCTTACAGTTGAAAACTTCCGCAATAGCATCGCTCTCCATTTTTGTAGAACTTTTGTTTGAATCAAAATTTCTATAACATTTATGAGCTTTGCCTCAACATCTTTTTCGCTTTGCCATATCACATATTATGCAATATTTATTTTTGACACCGACGTGAGAGAACCTTTTTCGTGCGGTAACCTATTATGGCTCAATACCGGAAGAAGAATCGTAGGCAGTACCGTACGATCTCTTCATCCAACTACCATCCGCTACAACTGTTATATGGAATACCGTTTATAACGTCGTTGTTTTCAAAAAGCGAGTTTTGCTTCCTCTTCGCCAGCCATTTTCATATTTTCTTGTGGCTGATTTTAGAAAATCATCAACTAACTTGTCTCTACATTTGATGTACGTTGGTTCAGACATGCAATAAATATTCATGGCTGCACACTGCTTTTCAGCTGGGTATAACCACTCAGGTTAGCTCCTACAACAGCCATGCTAATAAACCATTGTTTAGCTCTGTGATTTGCCCAGATTATCTTCATAATTGCACATTTGGCATTTGAAGGTCAAACCGGTTAACCCACCTTATGATGCTAAACTTTCCCTAATCTTGAAATTTGCATTCTATTTCCTCAGCGCATGATTGTCGAAAGTTCCTTTTCATTTATGAAATAACAAAGATCGACAAACATAACGGCCTTTGGGTAGATTTTCTTTGATAATCCAAAGGACTATTTTCAATGACCAAATGCTATTTTCGGGATATTCGACGTTTTTCATTACACATTACTTTTATTTTTCGCCTTTATTTGTTTGGCATTCTATTGCCTTTGTGTATGTTCCTTATCTATCATCATCAGATAGTGGATCCCGCGTCAGACACTGATTCTCTCAGATAAATTCGTTATCGATATTTCAGTACTAATGTCCACAATACGACGGCCTTTAAAGCGTGCTTTCCTGCATACGATTTGTCTCCAAAGGCCATTTTCGATAAAAAATCTTTGTTATCCTCGCAAAGGATTGGACATTTTGTTTTATATTCATATCTGTATTTGACTCATAACACTGCATTGTTTGGATATTCAAATCCGTCGTATCAGAATAATTCTACCGATTTCTTATAATCGACGGATTCATCGGTTACATCCTCAATGCTTCTCAGAGTCAATTAATACATCCTTACCTTTGAAAAGTCGAACATCTTGTTTCGACATTTTATATACCTGTATGGACTCCTGACATTTTATTTTAATATTGGCTTTTTCCGTATTGGATACTACCAATTTCTTAAAATTAATGGTATTGCTAATATCCTTGCTCTTTGAGTCCTTTTGTTCCATTTCTGGCTTCCATAATAACTGTCGCCTGCAAAGAAAATTAATAAATTAGTATTTTGGGAAATAATATTAAAATATATTTTTATCACAATATTATTTTGAAAAATAAAAAATCTCTGAAAAACTACAATCTTTTGTTTTTAATTATAATTATAATTTAAATATAATTGGTGTAAAAATAATTTTAGAAGTAACCAGCACAATGAATGGACCGTCACTAAATTTTATGTTTTGACAACCAGCACAGGAATAGACTGCCACTGGATAAAGTTTTTTACAACCAGCATACGAATAGATCGTCACTGGATAAATTTTTTTACAACCAGCATACGAATAGATCTATCGTCACTGGATAAATTTTTTTACAACCAGCATACGAATAGATCGTCACTGGATAAAGTTTTACAACCAGCATACGAATAGATCGTTACTGGATTTTAGTTTTACAACCAGCATACGAATGGATCGTCACTGGATTTTATGTTTTTACAACCAGCATACGAATATATCGTCACTGGATAAATGTTTTTTACAACCAGCATACGAATAGATCGTCACTGGATACAGTTTTTTTAAAGCAGAACGCACATGCAAACTACTACTACTACTACTACTACTACTACTACTACTACTACTACTACTACTACTACTACTATTCTATAATTATGTCTAAAATACATATTTTTTTTTTTAAATTGCTGTCTAAATTTTCAGAGATTTTATTTTTCAAGCTAAAAATATAGGAAAGATTTATGCATTTGATTATACATACAAATCAATGTTCAATATTTCTTTTTATTTCAGTTTTATATTAAAATTTATTATTAGAATTTTAATAATGTTCAATCTAATTATTCATTAATTGAATTATTTATAAAAGATTTGATTGTGTGTGAAATCAAATACATAAATCATCCCATTGTATATTCATTTATAAATTCACTTATAAATTTATTTTTAAAATTATAATAAATAATTATAATCGGTGTTGTGTAACATAAGTTATATATATATTGGCCATTTTTTAGAACTTCTCCTTCAGTTATTTATTATTTTAATAATAATAAAATAAAAAAAAACAAATCGATTTATGTCATGTTTTGGTGTCATCGTGAAAATATCATTAATCCATTTTTTTCTTTATCTTTATCTTTTTATCCTTTTTATCTCCAATCTTTCGTATCATATTTTATCTTACTGTAAAAAAAAAATTTTAACATTTCGCATTTTATCGATCCGAAAATAATTGTAATGGTTGAGATTTTCACAATGACACCAAAACATGACATAAATTGGATTACTTTTAATTAAATATGTATGTGTTCTAGTTAAAAATTGTCCAATTTATATCCCCAGTGAAAAATGACCATCAAATCGATATGAAACTGATATCGATCAATGCAATTTACATCAATTCGACGTCAATTCGATGTTGACTCGATAGATCTCTTCTCACTGGATCGTGCTTATTAGTGTGATTCGCAAATTACCAATGAAATTATTTTGCCAATATATATAGCCGATATATATATACAGAGTGGACCATTTTAATCCATCCAGTCGAATATTTCGAAAACCAAGCTCAGGAGAAAAATTTTTCAGACAAAAGTTGTTTGGTTTCGAGGGACCATAAGATGGTACCATTGGTTTGACCTTGAAAAATTATTTGAAAGTCACATGAAAGTCACCTCAATTTTTTAAAATGGCATCCCCTATTTTTTATTGCATATTCTTGTAGCTTATCTCGAGACCTTTCCAAAACACTATAAATAAATGTTTTTTTTTCGTTAAATATTTTCCGAGTTATAAGGCTTGAAATAATTAATTTTACATAAACTATAAAAAATATCTCGTAAAATATTCACTTTTCGATGACCTTACCTCAATACTTTTATGCACAGAATAATGAGGAATCAATTGGTGTAAAAAAACACATAGTTCTTTTAAGAAAATATATGTAATTGTTAATTACAAATTGCACATTTTTCTTAAAAAACAACTATGTGTTTTCTTTACACCAATTGATTCCTCTCATTATTCTGTGCATAAAAAGTACCGAGATAAGGTCATCGAAAAGTAAATATTTTACGAGATATTTTACCGTTTATGTAAAATTAAGAAATTATTTCAAGCTTTATAACTCGGAAAATACTTCATGAAAAATACTTTATTATAGTGTTTTTGAAAGTTCTCGAGGTCAGCTACAAGAATATGTAATAAAAATAGGGGATGCCATTTAAAAAAATTGAGGTGACTTTCATGTAACTTTCAAATAATTCTTCAAGGTCAAACCAATGGTATCATCTTATGGGCCCCTCAAAACCAAATAACTTTTGTCTGAAAAATTTTTCTCCCGGGCTTGGTTTTCGAAATATTCAACTGATGGATTAAAATATATATATATATATATATAGGGTTGGGCAAAAGTCCGAAACAGTCAACATATCTCGAAAAGAATCAACTATCGCGAAAAATATGTAAATAGCAAGTTGCTTAGGGCTTAATAAATATACCTATCGATGGCTGTGTTTTGATTTTGGGTGGACGAAAATCATGAAGGTCAATTGAATTTTTTTTGTGGAACTGCTCACTTTTTATTGTATATTTGCTTGTAGCTTATCTCGAGACCTTTCCAAAACACTATAAAATAAATGTTTTTTCGTTAATGTTTTTTCGAGATAAGCTACAAGAATATGCAATAAAAAGTAAGCAGTTCCATTTAAAAAATTCAATTTGACCTTCATATGATTTTCATCCTCCACCCAAAGTCAAATTTTTAGCTATCATTAGGTACATTTGATTAAGCTCTACAACTTTGCTACTTACATATTTTTCGCTATAGTTGATCCTTTTCGAGATATTTGACCGTTTCCGGACTTTTACCCCACCCTGTATATCGTAGACGTAAGTAACGCATAAGCTTTGACGTAATATATAACAAACGTGCTAATTACCCAGTGAGAAGTGACCATCAAATCGACATCAAATTGCCATCGAATCGATACAATTACATCAATTTGACATCAATTCTATGTCGACTCGTTAGGGCCTTTCTCACTGACAATGAGTTACTGATAGCACATTCTACATCTATGTCAAAGCTTGTGCGTTACTTATGTGTACAATTTACGTCTATTACGTAACATTTGTACACAAACCCTTGTTACAATTCGCTGAACACGTATACAATGAATTTATACCACTAACCTTTTCCTCCATGCTTTCTTCAAAGAAAGTTTGTAGCCGACATAAGGATGTTTGGCATCAATTTTCCGTCCCATTATAAAATGGATCAGTTACTAAAAACACTAACACTAAAACACTAACACTAAAACTCACGCACTCAGAGAAACGCACTACTTCACGCGTATGTTTTCCTCATGAGTAATAATTACATTCGCGGCAACGGTTTCCCGCGTAATTCACGATCTATTGTTTCGTGTATACACTACGCGACGCGTGAGTGGAGCCCCCCCGTAAGGGGGGTAGAACACGCTGCCTCCACGCGTACACTTTTTCGCGTCATGGCTGTATCAATAGGTGTCCACATATTTTTATTATAAACTAAATGTTTATTTGTATATAAATTTTATGTAACAACATACTGAAATTTAGCTAAATCTCAGGTGGGAAGCTAGATTATCTCCTTGTAAAAAATACAGTTTTCGAATCTCGATCGCCAAGCGTGCCAGCGAGAGAAAGAGAAGGAGACGGTAGATATATCTGTGCTCTTCTAGCTAGCTGAGCGCACATGTACATGGCTTTTTCCTCGTGTGCGTGCTACACCACGCACACGAGGAAAAAGCCTGTACGTGCGCTCGGCTAGCTAGAAGAACGCAGACATATCTTCCGTTTCCTTTTCTCCCTCTCGCTATAGCTGACACGCTTGGCGATCGAGATTCGAAAACTATATTTTTTACAAGGAGATAATCTAGCTTCCCACCTGAGATTTAGCTAAATTTCAGTATGTTGTTACATACTGATACCCCTCTTACTAATATAATATATGATACAATAACTCGTACCATTATTTTACAAGAAATAATTGTAAAGTCATGTACGTAATCTACCGATTCGATAAACCTAGTTTTCAAGCAATGAGCGTGGTCGCGTTAGTAAATCGAGCGACTAGAACGCTGGAGATCTCGAGTTCGAAACATCCCTTTTTTTAAATTTTTTTTTAATGTGTCTTTTATGCAATACATTAAAATTAAACCTCTTTCAAAAATATTATATAAATATTATGTTTTTTATGATAGGTTTAATATATTGTAAATAATAAATTATTTAAAGACACAATATATTAGTATATTAGTAGTAGGAGTATGTAATAACATATGTGAAATTCAGCTAAATCCCAGATGGGAAGCTAGATTATCTCCTTGTAAAAAATACAGTTCTCGAATCTCGATCGCCAAGCGTGTCAGCTATAGCGAGAGGAAGAGACGGAGACGGAAGATATACGTATATGTCCGCGCTCTTCTAACTAGCTGAGCGCACATTACATAACTTTCCTTGTGTGCGCGCTACATCTACGAGGAAAAAGCGATGTACGTGTGCGCTCGGCATCTGACCAGCTAATTTTAATGGATTAATGAGTTTTCATGAAGATAAAAATAACACCAAACATGACGCCATCCGTATAACATGTGATAGTTAAAGAGTGTTAATACTTTATATTCTCAAGTGAAATGATCATCAAATCGATTTTTATAAATTGATATCGATCGAATTTACGTCAATTCGATGTCGACTCGATAGATCTCTTCTCATTGGATCGTGCTTATTAGTGTGATTTCGCAAATATTTTATTAATCCAAAATTAAATATGTATGGTTTCACAGTTAAAAGAAATTATCCACTTTATATTCTCAGTGAGAAATGATCATCAAATCGATTTTTATAAATTGATATCGATCGAATTTACGTCAATTCGATGTCGACTCGATAGATCTCTTCTCATTGGATCGTGCTTATTAGTGTGATTTCGCAAATATTTTATTAATCCAATGAAATTATTATATATATGTATATGTGTGTTTATGTACGTATGTATGTATGTATGTATACAAATTTATAATGCGAAGATATGCCTGCGTTCTTCTAGCTGGCCGAGCGCCGAGTGCACACGTACACGACTTTTTCCTCGCGTGCGCGATGTAGCGCGCACACAAGGAAAAAGGCATGAACGTGTGCGCTCAGCTAGCTAGAAGAACACACTGAAGCTAGTGGAGACAACACCACTACTCGCACGCTCACCTCACCGACAAGCGGCTTGTCATAGCGCGCCGCAGATTCGTACTATTTCCACCCTCTGTATCTCCGCGGGGGTGCATGATCGGACAGAGGTGTACTATCTCATTCCCATCTCCACCCCATTCCCTACCTACCCTATCAGTATTGGCCTTTGATTTTGTTACACCCTGTATGTGTACGCTCGGCGCTCGGCTAGCTAGAAGAACGTAGACATATCTTCCGTCTCCTTCTCTTTCTCTCGCTATAGCTGACACGCTTGGCGATCGAGATTCGAAAACTATATTTTTTACAAGGAGATAATCAAGCTTTTCACCTGGGATTTAGATGAATTTCACATATGTTATTACATACTCCTACTACTAATATACTAATATATTGTGTCTTTAAATAATTTAAAGGCTTGATATGTGACATTTTACTTTGATTTATTCTAAGGGGCCTTTCGACGTGTATCCAATTTGCTTTAATTTAAATAATTTATTATTTACAATATATTAAACCTATCATAAAAAACATAATATTTATATAATATTTTTGAAAGAGGTTTAATTTTAATGTATTGCATAAAAGACACATTAAAAAAAAATTTAAAAAAAGGGATGTTTCGAACTCGAGATCTCCAGCGTTCTAGTCGCTCGATTTACTAACGCGACCACGCTCATTGCTTGAAAACTAGGTTTATCGAATCGGTAGATTACGTACATGACTTTACAATTATTTCTTGTAAAATAATGGTACGAGTTATTGTATCATATATTATATTAGTAAGAGGGGTATCAGTATGTAACAACATACTGAAATTTAGCTAAATCTCAGGTGGGAAGCTAGATTATCTCCTTGTAAAAAATATAGTTTTCGAATCTCAATCGCCAAGCGTGTCAGCTACAGCGAGAGGGAGAGAAGGAGACGGAAGATATGCCTACACTCTTCTAGCTAGCTGAGCGCACACGTACACGGCTTTTTCCTCGTGTGCGCGCTACACCACGCACACGAGGAAAAAGCCGTGTACGTGCGCTCGGCTAGCTAGAAGAACGCAGACATATCTTCCGTTCCCTTCTCTCCCTCTCGCTATAGCCGACACGCTTGGCGATTGAGATTCGAAAACTATATTTTTTACAAGAAGATAATCAAGCTTCTCACCTGGGATTTAGCTGAATTTCACATATGTTATTACATACTCCTACTACTAATATACTAATATATTGTGTCTTTAAATAATTTATTATTTACAATATATTAAACCTATCATAAAAAACATAATATTTATATAATATTTTTGAAAGAGGTTTAATTTTAATGTATTGCATAAAAGACACATTAAAAAAAAATTTAAAAAAAGGGATGTTTCGAACTCGAGATATCCAGCGTTCTAGTCGCTCGATTTACTAACGCGACCACGCTCATTGCTTGAAAACTAGGTTTATCGAATCGGTAGATTACGTACATGACTTTACAATTATTTCTTGTAAAATAATGGTACGAGTTATTGTATCATATATTATATTAGTAAGAGGGGTATCAGTATGTAACAACATACTGAAATTTAGCTAAATCTCAGGTGGGAAGCTAGATTATCTCCTTGTAAAAAATATAGTTTTCGAATCTCAATCGCCAAGCGTGTCAGCTACAGCGAGAGGGAGAGAAGGAGACGGAAGATATGCCTACACTTTTCTAGCTAGCTGAGCGCACACGTACACGGCTTTTTCCTCGTGTGCGCGCTACATCACGCACGGAAGATATGTCTGCGTTCTTCTAGCTAGCCGAGCGCACGTACACGGCTTTTTCCTCGTGTGCGCGCTACACCACGCACACGAGGAAAAAGCCGTGTACGTGCGCTCGGCTAGCTAGAAGAACGCAGACATATCTTCCGTTCCCTTCTCTCCCTCTCGCTATAGCCGACACGCTTGGCGATTGAGATTCGAAAACTATATTTTTTACAAGAAGATAATCAAGCTTCTCACCTGGGATTTAGCTGAATTTCACATATGTTATTACATACTCCTACTACTAATATACTAATATATTGTGTCTTTAAATAATTTATTATTTACAATATATTAAACCTATCATAAAAAACATAATATTTATATAATATTTTTGAAAGAGGTTTAATTTTAATGTATTGCATAAAAGACACATTAAAAAAAAATTTAAAAAAAGGGATGTTTCGAACTCGAGATATCCAGCGTTCTAGTCGCTCGATTTACTAACGCGACCACGCTCATTGCTTGAAAACTAGGTTTATCGAATCGGTAGATTACGTACATGACTTTACAATTATTTCTTGTAAAATAATGGTACGAGTTATTGTATCATATATTATATTAGTAAGAGGGGTATCAGTATGTAACAACATACTGAAATTTAGCTAAATCTCAGGTGGGAAGCTAGATTATCTCCTTGTAAAAAATATAGTTTTCGAATCTCAATCGCCAAGCGTGTCAGCTACAGCGAGAGGGAGAGAAGGAGACGGAAGATATGCCTACACTTTTCTAGCTAGCTGAGCGCACACGTACACGGCTTTTTCCTCGTGTGCGCGCTACATCACGCACGGAAGATATGTCTGCGTTCTTCTAGCTAGCCGAGCGCACGTACACGGCTTTTTCCTCGTGTGCGCGCTACACCACGCACACGAGGAAAAAGCCGTGTACGTGCGCTCGGCTAGCTAGAAGAACGCAGACATATCTTCCGTTCCCTTCTCTCCCTCTCGCTATAGCCGACACGCTTGGCGATTGAGATTCGAAAACTATATTTTTTACAAGAAGATAATCAAGCTTCTCACCTGGGATTTAGCTGAATTTCACATATGTTATTACATACTCCTACTACTAATATACTAATATATTGTGTCTTTAAATAATTTATTATTTACAATATATTAAACCTATCATAAAAAACATAATATTTATATAATATTTTTGAAAGAGGTTTAATTTTAATGTATTGCATAAAAGACACATTAAAAAAAAATTTAAAAAAAGGGATGTTTCGAACTCGAGATATCCAGCGTTCTAGTCGCTCGATTTACTAACGCGACCACGCTCATTGCTTGAAAACTAGGTTTATCGAATCGGTAGATTACGTACATGACTTTACAATTATTTCTTGTAAAATAATGGTACGAGTTATTGTATCATATATTATATTAGTAAGAGGGGTATCAGTATGTAACAACAGACGGAAGATATGCCTACACTCTTCTAGCTAGCTGAGCGCACACGTACACGGCTTTTTCCTCGTGTGCGCGCTACATCACGCACGGAAGATATGTCTGCGTTCTTCTAGCTAGCCGAGCGCAACGGCTTTTTCCTCGTGTGCGCGCTACACCACGCACACGAGGAAAAAGCCGTGTACGTGCGCTCGGCTAGCTAGAAGAACGCAGACATATCTTCCGTTCCCTTCTCTCCCTCTCGCTATAGCCGACACGCTTGGCGATTGAGATTCGAAAACTATATTTTTTACAAGAAGATAATCAAGCTTCTCACCTGGGATTTAGCTGAATTTCACATATGTTATTACATACTCCTACTACTAATATACTAATATATTGTGTCTTTAAATAATTTATTATTTACAATATATTAAACCTATCATAAAAAACATAATATTTATATAATATTTTTGAAAGAGGTTTAATTTTAATGTATTGCATAAAAGACACATTAAAAAAAAATTTAAAAAAAGGGATGTTTCGAACTCGAGATCTCCAGCGTTCTAGTCGCTCGATTTACTAACGCGACCACGCTCATTGCTTGAAAACTAGGTTTATCGAATCGGTAGATTACGTACATGACTTTACAATTATTTCTTGTAAAATAATGGTACGAGTTATTGTATCATATATTATATTAGTAAGAGGGGTATCAGTATGTAACAACATACTGAAATTTAGCTAAATCTCAGGTGGGAAGCTAGATTATCTCCTTGTAAAAAATATAGTTTTCGAATCTCAATCGCCAAGCGTGTCAGCTACAGCGAGAGGGAGAGAAGGAGACGGAAGATATGCCTACACTCTTCTAGCTAGCTGAGCGCACACGTACACGGCTTTTTCCTCGTGTGCGCGCTACATCACGCACGGAAGATATGTCTGCGTTCTTCTAGCTAGCCGAGCGCACGTACACGGCTTTTTCCTCGTGTGCGCGCTACACCACGCACACGAGGAAAAAGCCGTGTACGTGCGCTCGGCTAGCTAGAAGAACGCAGACATATCTTCCGTTCCCTTCTCTCCCTCTCGCTATAGCCGACACGCTTGGCGATTGAGATTCGAAAACTATATTTTTTACAAGAAGATAATCAAGCTTCTCACCTGGGATTTAGCTGAATTTCACATATGTTATTACATACTCCTACTACTAATATACTAATATATTGTGTCTTTATTATGTACAATATATTAAACCTACGCTGGAAATCTCGAGTTCAAAACATTCTTTTTTTACATGTACGATTTTATGAATTTGTATTTCAGTAATTTTCCGAAAAGTGCATTGATGAAAAAACTTATTATTATTATTTCAAATCTGTATGTTGTATCCAAATTTATAAAATATTTTTTACAAATAATTACTAATTTATATTAAAGAATAAAAAGAATAATGCACATTTTATTTACTTAGAAGCGGGAAACATATAAAACATAAAATCGTATGTATCGCAGCATTGCCGTGAAAGAATTTCTGAGTGTTTCTTGTGTGTGTGAAAAAAAGAAGATATCACGAGACACGGTAGACCAGCGCAGCGAGATCACGCGCGCGATATGAAACAGCGAAGTTTCGTGGACGAGATGTTCATTTGTTGACTCGGCGATCTCGCTTCGTCTCAGATCCCATTCGAAGCCACGATGTCGTCAAGAGCGGACCGGAAATGTAAGTATACACATATATACAATGTAGAATAATTTTTATCTGCTGCTTCAATAATAATCTTTTTACAGCGAAAAGCGAAGGACATAGAACGGCGCCGTCGCCAGGACAAGCGGCAGAACAAAAAGACCAGACGGTGACGGTGCCGTCACAAGAAACACCAGGGACGGAGAGGAGGGTGGCGCCCCGGTATAACGCCGTTTTACGGAAAGTAAGTACATCTCTTTCTTTCTCTTACTCTCTCTCTCTCTCTCTCTCTCTCTCTCTCGCTCGCACGTTCGCTCGCACGTACATTCTCTCTTTCTTTCTCTCAGTCTCTTTTGCTTGCACGTTCGCTCGTTCGTACATTTTCTCTTTCTTTCTCTCACTCTCTGTCGCTCGCACGTTCGCTCGCTCGTACATTTTCTCTTTCTTTCTCTCACTCTCTGTCGCTCGCACGTTCGCTCGCTCGTACATTTTCTCTTTCTTTCTCTCACTCTCTGTCGCTCGCACGTTCGCTCGCTCGTACATTCTCTCTTTCTTTCTCTCACTCTCTCTCGCTCGCACGTTCGCTCGCTCGCACGCTCGGTCGCTCGTACATTCTCTCTTTCTTTCTCTCACTCTCTCGCTCGCACGTTCGCTCGCTCGTACATTCTCTCTTTCTTTCTCTCACTCTCTCTCGCTCGCACGTTCGCTCGCTCGCACGCTCGGTCGCTCGTACATTCTCTCTTTCTTTCTCTCAGTCTCTTTTGCTTGCACGTTCGCTCGTTCGTACATTTTCTCTTTCTTTCTCTCACTCTCTGTCGCTCGCACGTTCGCTCGCTCGTACATTTTCTCTTTCTTTCTCTCACTCTCTGTCGCTCGCACGTTCGCTCGCTCGTACATTCTCTCTTTCTTTCTCTCACTCTCTCTCGCTCGCACGTCGCTCGTACATTCTCTCTTTCTTTCTCTCACTCTCTGTCGCTCGCGTTCGCTCGCTCGTACATTCTCTCTTTCTTTCTCTCACTCTCTCTCGCTCGCACACGCTCGGTCGCTCGTACATTCTCTCTTTCTTTCTCTCAGTCTCTTTTGCTCGCACGTTCGCTCGCTCGTACATTTTCTCTTTCTTTCTCTCACTCTCTGTCGCTCGCACGTTCGCTCGCTCGTACATTCTCTCTTTCTTTCTCTCACTCTCTCTCGCTCGCACGTTCGCTCGCTCGTACATTCTCTCTTTCTTTCTCTCTCTCACGCTCGCACGTTCGCTCGTTCGTACATTTTCTCTTTCTTTCTCTCACTCTCTGTCGCTCGCACGTTCGCTCGCTCGTACATTTTCTCTTTCTTTCTCTCACTCTCTGTCGCTCGCACGTTCGCTCGCTCGTACATTTTCTCTTTCTTTCTCTCACTCTCTGTCGCTCGCACGTTCGCTCGCTCGTACATTCTCTCTTTCTTTCTCTCACTCTCTCTCGCTCGCACGTTCGCTCGCTCGCACGCTCGGTCGCTCGTACATTCTCTCTTTCTTTCTCTCACTTTCTCTCAAGCATCATCGACACAAGCATTATTCTATTTATATTTTTTATTATGTATTGTTTATAAAATTGTTTATAAAATTATTTTTCAGAACGTGGACCAGATGGTACGCCGCGCGGTACAGCGGGAGCGAAGAAAGATGGGGAGATACGCCGGCGGAATATATGCACAGCCAGCGTATATTCCGCCGGCGTACACGCCGCCATCTTATGCGCCGGCGTATTACGCACCACCACCACCGCCACCGCCGCCGCCAGCAACCAACACATATGCGTACCCGCTACTGCTGCCGCCGCCGCCGCCGCCAACCAATTATTCATTTCCGCCGTCGCAGCCGCCATATTATTGGCATTAGAAAAAAGTCAAAAAGTCAAAAAGAATTGTATGAATATGTATCAATTATGTATCAATTCTTTTTATAAAATAAAACAACTATTTGCGTAATAATTTTTGTGTCTTTTAGCAGAGTTCAAAGCAGCATTTATTATATTGTTTTTTAATATAAAAATTCTTATTCTTATTCTTTCTTATTCTTTAAAAATAGATTTATATAGTGTTTTGCGAGTTTTAAAACTCATAACTATGAAAAATAATTATCTTAAAAATCTTTAATTATCTTTAAAATCTTTAATTATCTTATCTGAAAAATAATTATCTTTTTAAAATAGACAAGTCGAATAGATCAAAAAACGAGCAATACGACAAATAAAAGAAAATGTAAAGAAATTCAATAGAATTAATACGGTTAAACGTTGTTTCGGCTTACAAAATCTTCATCAACAAACACACGGAATAGCTTGAAGTAACAGTTTAGAGTAATAATATTTAGAGTAATATTTAGTGTCATTTTTTTAAGTTATTTGTAATTACTTGTATTATAAAAATATAGATGTAAATATAGATGACTATGAAAGATATTACTATGTGTATACATATATATATATATATATATATATATATATATGTATGTATATATAGACACACATAGTAACATCTTTCATAGTCATTTATATCTATATATTTTTTTATAATTTTTTATTTATTGTTCATAGTCCTTGCTCTCGGCTCTTAGATATACGGTTCTCGAATTTCGAGCGTTTTGTGAGCGAAAGATAAGGATGTGAGATTACGCGCGCGCGTCAAAAAGAACGTTTCAATGGGTCTGTTCTTTTTAGCTGCACTGCTGAACTGGTGCAATAAGTTAGAATGAGAAAAATATATATTTTATCACTCTAACTTATTGCACCAGTTCAACAGTGCAGCTAAAAAGAACAGACCCAGTGTTCACACTTTTTGAACTAGTGCAGGAAGTGCAGCGAAAAGAACAAACCTTATATGTAAACATACATACACGCACACACATGCATGTACGCACGCAGCTCTATCTATCACAATAACGTTGAACTAATCTACTGCTCTGTATTATCTTTATACCTCGATTTCATCTGCATCGTGACTCTGCAATGATTTTCTGGAGTGTATTCTTTTACTAAGCATCTAAATTTATTTCGGAAAGTTTACTAATGCTTCTTCATAGATTCCTCAAGTGGCGCTGGTCTCATTTCATATGTGTAAACTGTAAAACTTTCATATTAAGCACATATTGTTATGAGCTGGATAACTAAGAGTCGATAAAAAAACTGTATTTTTACAATTTTTTTCATTTTTCGAATTAAATTCGACCAACGCCACCTCTGTTACTTTATATACTTTAATCATGGAGAAGCATTTGTTATTCCATTTAACTAATAAAGAGTATTTTCCATACAAATAAAAAATTGCTTCGGTCGGTAAAAAAACAGCGTTTAGGATCCCCTTAAGAGGCAAAACTGAAGTTTATTTTCTTTACTATTTAGTAATGCGCGGTCGGAAATGTATTAATTGTTGTTGTTTATAATAAAAATATTGAACATAACCTTCACTTACCGTTTTGTGCTTTAATAGCATCTTCATAACTTAATTTAATATTAAATTGTTTGTTTGATTCTGGATCATATAAATTAATTTCCGTATATTCCATATTATATAATACTATAAATTAAATATTATATAATAGTATAAATAATACAGTAAAAAAGGACTTCAAGGACTATTTACGAATATCCCGCTTCACTATCGTTCGCAGAGCTGACAAACGCTATCGAACGCTATCGCTACCGATGCACTACCTCGAGAGGGATAGCGTTGATAGCGCGAAATTATGACGTAAAACGCTACCGTCAGTGACGTCACGATAGTGTTCGGTAGTACTATCCGATAGCTCCATGAACAGCCGTAGCGCTACATAGCGCTACCAGCGAGCTCCCCGAACGCACCCTAAGCGCGCAGTGAGGCGGTGGGAGGAGCCTACGAGTGTAATACTAGAACACGGCGGCGACGGCGGCGACCGCGCCGACCGCGCCGAATTATTCTTTCGCATTGTCTTGCATCTCTCTCTCTCTCTCGTACGCGCGCACGCAGCATAGAAAACATGCTATCGTTTCCTCACCACCTTGCGGTAGATAGCAAGGCGCATTTTTTTTATAGTGGTATCCCCAATAGGTCTAATCCACTCTCATTATTTAATGCAAAAATTGTTCGAAGTGCCTTCCTCGTTCTCGTACACACAGTTCGGCCCTTCGAATAATATTGCGCGTCGCGCGATACGCCATATCCGGCGTGATGGTATTAAAAGCTGCGAGAATTGCTTCTCGCATTTCCACTTCTGTACCACCACGCCGATGTTCGACTAAATCTTTGATATATCCCCATACAAAATAATCTAATACATTCAGATCTGGCGATCGCGGCGGCCAGATGATTGGGCCACCTCGACCCATCCACCTGTCCGGATAATGCGCGTTTAAAAATTCGCGTGCCTGTCGCGAAAAATGTGCAGGTGCCCCGTCGTGTTGGAAAATTAGTTGCGCTCTTGCGCAGAGGGGAATAGTTTCCAAAAGTACAGGCAATTGATTTTGGAGGAAATTTGCATATGCTTCTCCATTTAAACGAGGCGGTAGAAAGTAGGGACCAATCTGAAAATTACCGAAATAAATAATTTAGTGAAGCTGCAAGAAAAAAGTTTTTTAGATTACTCTGAAAATTTATTACTTACGATTTCATTCGCCGTTATTCCTGCCCATACATTAATTGCCCAACGATACTGGAAAGCGTGTTCCCGAATGACGTGCGGGTTTTCTTCCGCCCATAATAAAAAATTACGTCTATTGAAAATACCGTTGGGCGTGAAGGTGGCCTCATCGGTCCATAGAATGTGGTCGGGAAAAGAATCATCCCGCCGACATTGTGCAAGAAACCCTGCGCATGTTTCACCGATTATTAATATTTATTAAAAATAATAGGAAAATACATTAAATAAATACCTTCACAAAAATAGATGCGTGGTTCTCGGTCTCTCGGCAAAAGTTGCTGTACTCGTTGAAAATGAAATGGATGTAATCCATTTTGGTGTAAAGTACGACACACCAAGTGTCGCGAGAGACCAAGTGTCTCAGCTAAACGGCGCACACTATTTTGCGGATTCTCCTCTATCGCTGCAAGAATCCTTTCGTCATCATTTACATCATGCATTGGTGCACCAGCAGTTCGGCGATTTGCTATCAAAACCCCCGTTTCTCGTGCGCGTTGTATACACTTTAAAATCACTCTGTGATCGGGATGTCGTTCACGCTCGGGAAATTGCTCCGCGTACAAACGCGCCGCGGCACGTGCATTTTTCCCGGCCATTCCGTACGTGATAATCATATCCGTATATTCCACGGTAGTATAACTCATATTTTTATAATTTTTTACGAATATTTCGTGCGAAACGTACACGTCGGAGACTGGGCAACTACTAATGTTGAAGTAATAAATAAGTCGAAAAATTTAACGTTGAATTTTGTTTTTATTTGTTTCAAACGTTGGTGCCGCGCAGCATATCGCTACCGAGCGCTTTTCTTTCACATCCAAGGAATACCGCCGCGCGATAGATAAAGACAAGCCGCGATCGCGATTAGAATACATTGAGATCTGGCGATCGCGGCTTGTCTTTATCTATCGCGCGGCGGTATTCCTTGGATGTGAAAGAAAAGCGCTCGGTAGCGATATGCTGCGCGGCACCAACGTTTGAAACAAATAAAAACAAAATTCAACGTTAAATTTTTCGACTTATTTATTACTTCAACATTAGTAGTTGCCCAGTCTCCGACGTGTACGTTTCGCACGAAATATTCGTAAAAAATTATAAAAATATGAGTTATACTACCGTGGAATATACGGATATGATTATCACGTACGGAATGGCCGGGAAAAATGCACGTGCCGCGGCGCGTTTGTACGCGGAGCAATTTCCCGAGCGTGAACGACATCCCGATCACAGAGTGATTTTAAAGTGTATACAACGCGCACGAGAAACGGGGGTTTTGATAGCAAATCGCCGAACTGCTGGTGCACCAATGCATGATGTAAATGATGACGAAAGGATTCTTGCAGCGATAGAGGAGAATCCGCAAAATAGTGTGCGCCGTTTAGCTGAGACACTTGGTTTCTCGCGACACTTGGTGTGTCGTACTTTACACCAAAATGGATTACATCCATTTCATTTTCAACGAGTACAGCAACTTTTGCCGAGAGACCGAGAACCACGCATCTATTTTTGTGAAGGTATTTATTTAATGTATTTTCCTATTATTTTTAATAAATATTAATAATCGGTGAAACATGCGCAGGGTTTCTTGCACAATGTCGGCGGGATGATTCTTTTCCCGACCACATTCTATGGACCGATGAGGCCACCTTCACGCCCAACGGTATTTTCAATAGACGTAATTTTTTATTATGGGCGGAAGAAAACCCGCACGTCATTCGGGAACACGCTTTCCAGTATCGTTGGGCAATTAATGTATGGGCAGGAATAACGGCGAATGAAATCGTAAGTAATAAATTTTCAGAGTAATCTAAAAAACTTTTTTCTTGCAGCTTCACTAAATTATTTATTTCGGTAATTTTCAGATTGGTCCCTACTTTCTACCGCCTCGTTTAAATGGAGAAGCATATGCAAATTTCCTCCAAAATCAATTGCCTGTACTTTTGGAAACTATTCCCCTCTGCGCAAGAGCGCAACTAATTTTCCAACACGACGGGGCACCTGCACATTTTTCGCGACAGGCACGCGAATTTTTAAACGCGCATTATCCGGACAGGTGGATGGGTCGAGGTGGCCCAATCATCTGGCCGCCGCGATCGCCAGATCTGAATGTATTAGATTATTTTGTATGGGGATATATCAAAGATTTAGTCGAACATCGGCGTGGTGGTACAGAAGTGGAAATGCGAGAAGCAATTCTCGCAGCTTTTAATACCATCACGCCGGATATGGCGTATCGCGCGACGCGCAATATTATTCGAAGGGCCGAACTGTGTGTACGAGAACGAGGAAGGCACTTCGAACAATTTTTGCATTAAATAATGAGAGTGGATTAGACCTATTGGGGATACCACTATAAAAAAAATGCGCCTTGCTATCTACCGCAAGGTGGTGAGGAAACGATAGCATGTTTTCTATGCTGCGTGCGCGCGTACGAGAGAGAGAGAGAGATGCAAGACAATGCGAAAGAATAATTCGGCGCGGTCGGCGCGGTCGCCGCCGTCGCCGCCGTGTTCTAGTCATAGAGATATTATACATAGAGGAGGCAAGCTATACGGCCGCCTGTAAGTGGAAGCGTCCGGTCTTTAGAAAGAGAAAGAAGACCGGAGGGGTCTTGCATCTCTCTCTGCCCTCTTCGCTGATTGGCTGCTGTGCTGCTGTGCTTTATGGGAGGAAGTACCGCAGCCAATCAGCGAAAAGAAACGACAAGGATGCAAGACCCGTCTGATTTGCTTTCTCTTTCTACCGACCGGACGCGTTTTGAACTGGCTTGCCTCCTCTATGTATAATATCTCTATGGTTCTAGTATTACACTCGTAGGCTCCTCCCACCGCCTCACTGCGCGCTTAGTGAGCACGTAGCGGTGGGACGTCCTTCTCGCCGCGCGAGCAAAGCGCGCGCGGATTCGCCAATCTTTTTTTGTTAATATCTCGGTAAATATTAAGAATATCAAAAAATAATACAAGACTTTTCTGCTCAGTTTAACCTACTCTACCTGCATTTTACGGGTGGACGTCGAATTATCGGACACCCTGTATATATGGGGCATTCCATACCAAATCGACCACTTTTGACTCCGACCCCTTTCGATTTGGCTGAAAATTTTTTATCCGTTTCTACTGTATAAAAAACGGTTTTCATAATTTTTTCAAATTTTTTTATCCATCTCAAAAAAAGTTATAAATTTTTCAAAAAAATGGCTTTTTTTTTTTTAAATTGCCATAACTTTGTCAAAAATTGGCCAAACGAGACGTTTTTTTTTTCAAAATTTTCGTAATTAAATGTACTTTCTGAAAAAAAATACAAAAAAAATTTCAGAAAATAAATTCTACAAAATTTTTGTGTTTTTTGAAAAAAATTGTTAATTTTTCGAAGTTCGCCATTTTTTATTTTTTATTTTATTTTCTTAAAAAAAACTTCAATCAATTCTGCGGTGATCACCGCCAATCCCAGAGTGGGCCGAATTTTCTTTCTATTTTTTTTTTTGAAAAAAAGATTTTCAATTTTCAAAATTATTTTTTTAGAAACTTTGTTGAGATAATAAAATAAATGCTAGAAAATGATTTCTCGGTATATCTTACCTAATTTATAGTCTAAACTTACAACTAATGACTAGGATTCTACATTTCATATGATTAACATTCAATATTTTTATTAATAATATAACAAATAATTTATTTTATTTTTTTTGGCGTTTAAATATTTTACATATTCTATGTTCATTTGAATTCGAAAAATTTTTAACATATAAACAACCACCTGTGTCGGGAATTACACTGTGTAATTGGTGTGTTCCGGTAATTGGTTTTGTTTTCGAAAATCGCTCTTTTAAATCATTTACAGCTTTATTGTAATCTTTTTCCGGGGAAAACCTGACCGTGATATTTGGAAGGTTATCCGGTGCAGAAGCCCAATCAAAAAGTTCATGAGCCGTCGTTATTTGTTGATCAACCGCTAGTTGAAGACTTGCTCTTGCTGCTTGTCGTTTGATAGTGCCACCAATACCGTCACACGGACCTTTGCCATGGGCAGTCGCGAAAAAATGCCATTCAGCAGGTATGCCAAAATCACTTGCATGGTAATATAAGTTGACAAAATTTTTATAGTTTTTAAATTGTTGAGGAGCCCCATCCGAGAAATAATAAATCTTGCTAACACTTTCAGAAAAACTTTTCACAAAGTCAGTAATTATTCCTATGAAAACATTAACAGCGACGGCATCATGATTATTACAATCTGAAATAATTACTAGACTTTTGTGTTTAAGTTCGTTATTTACTTTGAAATAAATAACGACTGGAAAAATTGTAGCTTGATTATTGTTCCAGTGAAACCCAGATGCCGCGTTTTGCACTACGAAAGCATAATTTTCGGCAAAATCACAAATAATAATAAATTCATTCGGTTTTAGTGATTCTTTCAATGCTTTCAAAAATTTGGTTTGTTCTTTAGCGATGAATGAGTGTGGTAGA
Source organism: Crematogaster levior (assembly GCA_901521435.1). Taxonomy (NCBI): domain Eukaryota; kingdom Metazoa; phylum Arthropoda; class Insecta; order Hymenoptera; family Formicidae; genus Crematogaster; species Crematogaster levior. The sequence continues at coordinate 92,943 of CABEGB010001488.1, forward strand.
AGAGTTTCCAACTCTTTACAAAAATCTTCGACAAATTCATCGGTTGGCTTAATAAAAGTTTCTAGACTACTTCTTGGTTTCAATATCCAATACTTATACGTAACATTTTCGATTCCATTATCATCGAAGCTTGATAGTAAAGCGTTAGTTAATTCATTTACTCCTGGACAGTTTTTACATTCACCCAAGTAACATTGAAACGACGGAGCCTCACATATAATCATGCTTAAACAATCGGTGTAATGTTTTATAGGTTTCTCCGTATTTTTCGTTAAAGAATGAAAATTTTCACCTAAAATGAAAGTAATTTAATTTACAGAAAATTCACGTATTTATAAATAAAAATTAATTTGATAATTACCAAGCATCATCAATTTAACGTTCTGATGAATTGTACAAATGGTATGTGTTCCGCTTGTTCCTGCTAACACACAATGTTTCGGTCGCAAAGAGGCGAATTTCGAAAAGCCAACCTTCTCTGCAGGGTTTATTACACGAAAACATTGGTATAGTTCTTTTAAGTTTGAAAGAATAAGTCTTTTTTGGACGTGTACACGATTGCCATCGTCACGTTGTATAAATGTCTCGTTAGGTAATCTCCGAATACAAAGAGCAAAAAGAAAGATGGTCGAAGATTAGGGAAACTCTTTTATACATTTACCATAGGACTGTATCACAATTGAGCGTACATTGAGTTGACCAAGTTAAACATTGCATAGTAATTGACTTATTAACTAAATATGATCCATGAATACATAAAGAGTAATGATATAATAATTGAAGAGAAAATAATCGGTGATCTATTCAAGATCAGGGTGAACAATAAGCGCTTAGTCTAAAACTTACGAACTAACAAGAGTGATTATCAGTTAATTACAGGATAAATGATCATTTAATCCAAGAACGAATCTTTACTCATGATCAACATAATGAAGTATCATGTGACTAGTAAGCAAGCTTAATAACAAATGATACATAACATAAGACAACATAAATCTTTGACCTTTTAGTTTGAGAGATTTAGATACTTCTATTTAAGTCGGCAAAGAAATGTATTATAGCAATGCAACCTTTCTCTCAACAATTTTGCATAAGACGTTGCATTGAAAAGAATACAATATGTTTAGAACGTCTGAGTTCATATGAAACCAATAAAAGGAACTGATTAACTCACCAAATCGGCAATTTAACGTGTATCATAAATTATCAATACCAATTATTCATAGAGCAATTCCAATTCTGACTCATTTTTACATCCTCACTTCCTCCTTCGGTATTAACCATAAATCCGACAGCTATATATATCTATCTATGCTGCAAATAAATCTGAAAATAATAGAGAATGCCACACAATGGCGTGATTAATAAACAATGCCACCTTTGGCTTCGCAGTGAAACTGCCGTATTGGCGCTGCGACTAAAAGAGAATGACACCGAGAAGGCGTCGTCAAAAGAGCTGAGGCCACTATGGCGTCGCAGTATCACGCCGTAAAGGCGATGCGACCGGACTACACCGCTCGTTTAACACAAGAGCTTAATACAAGAGTTTAACACAAGAGCTTAATACACAATGGCGGGTTAACACACGAGCAGAGGCCACTATGGCGTCGCAGTATCACGCCGTAAAGGCGATGCGACCGGACTACACCGCACCGTTAACACCAGAGCCAAAACCAATATAGCGTCGCAGTACCGCGCCGTAATGGCGGTGCGACCAAGTAACACCGTGACGGTGTTATGCCCATCAGATACTCTGCATGGACAGTACGGGTATTGCCGTCTGGCAATCACTGATTCTATGACAATGCCAAGTAGGCGGAACGATAACGCCTTGCGATATCGCGGTGCTTCTGAGTTCTCGGACCGTCCCGATGTCTGACTGTGGACAACGGGATGGATTTGGGACTCAAGTCCGAGAACCGATTCCCATGCCAATCCGGCCTATCTACAGAAAGCACCCACTCTCGTTGACACCGATGTCAACATGGACACCTTGTCCAGATAGAGTTGATACGATCACAAACAGGTCGTAAGAAAAGCACACGTGTCTAGACACTGCACAGTCGTGCGAACAGTCTCGAACTCTCCTTCTTTTCCGGAAACGAGCGCTGTCGACACACGCGCCGCCGATTCGCGCGCCGCCGGTTGGCGTGTCGCCGATTCACGCGCCGCCTGTTGGCGTGCCGCCGATTCACGCGCCGCCCACTTCCCTTTCTTTTCAAACACACGTCGAATTGAAACAAAATCTTTCATTCCTGGCATCGGAGCACTATACTCATCATCGTTATAAAAATTCACAATTTTTACTTTTACTTGATCCGAAATTGTCCAACCTATAAAAAAATGTTGAGAAATTAATCTTCAGTGGTAATTGAAACATTTATTTTACGTTATATGCATACCTAATTTCGATTCAGGTGTTGAAAGTATTCCTTTTTCTTTAATCAAGTTCTTAGCAACCTTTGACATATGCCTTGATGTATTCATAGTTTCACAAATACGTCTTTCACTCCAATTTTCCGGTAATAATGTTAAAATTTGTATCTTCGAGGATTTTTCAGTTTTCTCATCGTTGAATTTAGCGTGCAGCATTTCAATCAAAGTTCGAAAATTGTCACCATCGTCATCAATTGATTCTTCATCAGTAACAGAGAATAGAACCTTTTTTAAACTATCGGAAATCCGATTTATCTTGTTATTCAAATAGTAATTATCATTCAATTTTTTCGATGGAATCGGTGATTGATTTAACAATTGTAATGCATGATTTATTATTGGTAATTGAGTTGCAGCGCTGACTTGTGATGCAGAGCTTGATTGTGAATCTTTAGGTTCGCCGTTAAACGACATGGAACCTTAAAGGAAATAATAGGATATATAGTTGTTGGGAATTTATTTAAGTATCCACAAATAAATATGCAGAGAAAAAGGATTCAAATAAATGATTCAACAAACTTACGGAATGATAATTGAAAATCCTTGGCAGTTGTGTTACTATCACTGTCAGTCTGATTATGGTTCTCATTGTCACTTGAGCTATCTTCATGATCACTTACATTACTATCATTATCATCAAACTTATTATTATCACTATCATTTGTTTGTTTTTTAACTAACTCTGAAGCTTTTTTTCGACATGAACTACATAATAAATAATTATCACTTAATCTTAACGTAGTTTTTATAATGTCAGTCGCTGGACGCAAACCAATTCGTTTCAAATGAAATTTGAACTCAAAAGGATTACAACATCGATCAAATTGTTTTTTCGACGCCATAATAAAAGAAATGCTCCGAAAAAAATGTAGAATAAATGAAACAATCAACACTTTGATCGAGGACAGATTAAGAAGTATTCATAAAATTGATAAATTGTTCTTTTCCAACAAACGTGATAACAAAAATCTTTCAATGAACACTAATAGCGAATTCGATCGCCTGCACTAGTGTACACTGACTGTACACTGACAAGTACAAACGTTCCCAGTGCAACGCGTTCGATAGACGTCCACTGTTGCGGTGCATGCACTCTTCGTATTCGATTATATTGAATTAAGGAACGAGTGTAAAATTCCTTACACTATCAAAATTGGCCGTGCAATAAACTTTGCACTCGTTCAGTTTGCTTTGTGTTTCCGAATATAAATTCAGTACTACACTAAGGTAGTGCGATATTTATCGAATGCAACATAAAATGTGCATCATAACAGTGCAATATAATCGAATACGAAGAGTGCATGCACCGCAACAGTGGACGTCTATCGAACGCGTTGCACTGGGAACGTTTGTACTTGTCAGTGTACAGTCAGTGTACACTAGTGCAGGCGATCGAATTCGCTATTAGTGTTCATTGAAAGATTTTTGTTATCACGTTTGTTGGAAAAGAACAATTTATCAATTTTATGAATACTTCTTAATCTGTCCTCGATCAAAGTGTTGATTGTTTCATTTATTCTACATTTTTTTCGGAGCATTTCTTTTATTATGGCGTCGAAAAAACAATTTGATCGATGTTGTAATCCTTTTGAGTTCAAATTTCATTTGAAACGAATTGGTTTGCGTCCAGCGACTGACATTATAAAAACTACGTTAAGATTAAGTGATAATTATTTATTATGTAGTTCATGTCGAAAAAAAGCTTCAGAGTTAGTTAAAAAACAAACAAATGATAGTGATAATAATAAGTTTGATGATAATGATAGTAATGTAAGTGATCATGAAGATAGCTCAAGTGACAATGAGAACCATAATCAGACTGACAGTGATAGTAACACAACTGCCAAGGATTTTCAATTATCATTCCGTAAGTTTGTTGAATCATTTATTTGAATCCTTTTTCTCTGCATATTTATTTGTGGATACTTAAATAAATTCCCAACAACTATATATCCTATTATTTCCTTTAAGGTTCCATGTCGTTTAACGGCGAACCTAAAGATTCACAATCAAGCTCTGCATCACAAGTCAGCGCTGCAACTCAATTACCAATAATAAATCATGCATTACAATTGTTAAATCAATCACCGATTCCATCGAAAAAATTGAATGATAATTACTATTTGAATAACAAGATAAATCGGATTTCCGATAGTTTAAAAAAGGTTCTATTCTCTGTTACTGATGAAGAATCAATTGATGACGATGGTGACAATTTTCGAACTTTGATTGAAATGCTGCACGCTAAATTCAACGATGAGAAAACTGAAAAATCCTCGAAGATACAAATTTTAACATTATTACCGGAAAATTGGAGTGAAAGACGTATTTGTGAAACTATGAATACATCAAGGCATATGTCAAAGGTTGCTAAGAACTTGATTAAAGAAAAAGGAATACTTTCAACACCTGAATCGAAATTAGGTATGCATATAACGTAAAATAAATGTTTCAATTACCACTGAAGATTAATTTCTCAACATTTTTTTATAGGTTGGACAATTTCGGATCAAGTAAAAGTAAAAATTGTGAATTTTTATAACGATGATGAGTATAGTGCTCCGATGCCAGGAATGAAAGATTTTGTTTCAATTCGACGTGTGTTTGAAAAGAAAGGGAAGTGGGCGGCGCGTGAATCGGCGGCACGCCAACAGGCGGCGCGTGAATCGGCGACACGCCAACCGGCGGCGCGCGAATCGGCGGCGCGTGTGTCGACAGCGCTCGTTTCCGGAAAAGAAGGAGAGTTCGAGACTGTTCGCACGACTGTGCAGTGTCTAGACACGTGTGCTTTTCTTACGACCTGTTTGTGATCGTATCAACTCTATCTGGACAAGGTGTCCATGTTGACATCGGTGTCAACGAGAGTGGGTGCTTTCTGTAGATAGGCCGGATTGGCATGGGAATCGGTTCTCGGACTTGAGTCCCAAATCCATCCCGTTGTCCACAGTCAGACATCGGGACGGTCCGAGAACTCAGAAGCACCGCGATATCGCAAGGCGTTATCGTTCCGCCTACTTGGCATTGTCATAGAATCAGTGATTGCCAGACGGCAATACCCGTACTGTCCATGCAGAGTATCTGATGGGCATAACACCGTCACGGTGTTACTTGGTCGCACCGCCATTACGGCGCGGTACTGCGACGCTATATTGGTTTTGGCTCTGGTGTTAACGGTGCGGTGTAGTCCGGTCGCATCGCCTTTACGGCGTGATACTGCGACGCCATAGTGGCCTCTGCTCGTGTGTTAACCCGCCATTGTGTATTAAGCTCTTGTGTTAAACTCTTGTATTAAGCTCTTGTGTTAAACGAGCGGTGTAGTCCGGTCGCATCGCCTTTACGGCGTGATACTGCGACGCCATAGTGGCCTCAGCTCTTTTGACGACGCCTTCTCGGTGTCATTCTCTTTTAGTCGCAGCGCCAATACGGCAGTTTCACTGCGAAGCCAAAGGTGGCATTGTTTATTAATCACGCCATTGTGTGGCATTCTCTATTATTTTCAGATTTATTTGCAGCATAGATAGATATATATAGCTGTCGGATTTATGGTTAATACCGAAGGAGGAAGTGAGGATGTAAAAATGAGTCAGAATTGGAATTGCTCTATGAATAATTGGTATTGATAATTTATGATACACGTTAAATTGCCGATTTGGTGAGTTAATCAGTTCCTTTTATTGGTTTCATATGAACTCAGACGTTCTAAACATATTGTATTCTTTTCAATGCAACGTCTTATGCAAAATTGTTGAGAGAAAGGTTGCATTGCTATAATACATTTCTTTGCCGACTTAAATAGAAGTATCTAAATCTCTCAAACTAAAAGGTCAAAGATTTATGTTGTCTTATGTTATGTATCATTTGTTATTAAGCTTGCTTACTAGTCACATGATACTTCATTATGTTGATCATGAGTAAAGATTCGTTCTTGGATTAAATGATCATTTATCCTGTAATTAACTGATAATCACTCTTGTTAGTTCGTAAGTTTTAGACTAAGCGCTTATTGTTCACCCTGATCTTGAATAGATCACCGATTATTTTCTCTTCAATTATTATATCATTACTCTTTATGTATTCATGGATCATATTTAGTTAATAAGTCAATTACTATGCAATGTTTAACTTGGTCAACTCAATGTACGCTCAATTGTGATACAGTCCTATGGTAAATGTATAAAAGAGTTTCCCTAATCTTCGACCATCTTTCTTTTTGCTCTTTGTATTCGGAGATTACCTAACGAGACATTTATACAACGTGACGATGGCAATCGTGTACACGTCCAAAAAAGACTTATTCTTTCAAACTTAAAAGAACTATACCAATGTTTTCGTGTAATAAACCCTGCAGAGAAGGTTGGCTTTTCGAAATTCGCCTCTTTGCGACCGAAACATTGTGTGTTAGCAGGAACAAGCGGAACACATACCATTTGTACAATTCATCAGAACGTTAAATTGATGATGCTTGGTAATTATCAAATTAATTTTTATTTATAAATACGTGAATTTTCTGTAAATTAAATTACTTTCATTTTAGGTGAAAATTTTCATTCTTTAACGGAAAATACGGAGAAACCTATAAAACATTACACCGATTGTTTAAGCATGATTATATGTGAGGCTCCGTCGTTTCAATGTTACTTGGGTGAATGTAAAAACTGTCCAGGAGTAAATGAATTAACTAACGCTTTACTATCAAGCTTCGATGATAATGGAATCGAAAATGTTACGTATAAGTATTGGATATTGAAACCAAGAAGTAGTCTAGAAACTTTTATTAAGCCAACCGATGAATTTGTCGAAGATTTTTGTAAAGAGTTGGAAACTCTTCTACCACACTCATTCATCGCTAAAGAACAAACCAAATTTTTGAAAGCATTGAAAGAATCACTAAAACCGAATGAATTTATTATTATTTGTGATTTTGCCGAAAATTATGCTTTCGTAGTGCAAAACGCGGCATCTGGGTTTCACTGGAACAATAATCAAGCTACAATTTTTCCAGTCGTTATTTATTTCAAAGTAAATAACGAACTTAAACACAAAAGTCTAGTAATTATTTCAGATTGTAATAATCATGATGCCGTCGCTGTTAATGTTTTCATAGGAATAATTACTGACTTTGTGAAAAGTTTTTCTGAAAGTGTTAGCAAGATTTATTATTTCTCGGATGGGGCTCCTCAACAATTTAAAAACTATAAAAATTTTGTCAACTTATATTACCATGCAAGTGATTTTGGCATACCTGCTGAATGGCATTTTTTCGCGACTGCCCATGGCAAAGGTCCGTGTGACGGTATTGGTGGCACTATCAAACGACAAGCAGCAAGAGCAAGTCTTCAACTAGCGGTTGATCAACAAATAACGACGGCTCATGAACTTTTTGATTGGGCTTCTGCACCGGATAACCTTCCAAATATCACGGTCAGGTTTTCCCCGGAAAAAGATTACAATAAAGCTGTAAATGATTTAAAAGAGCGATTTTCGAAAACAAAACCAATTACCGGAACACACCAATTACACAGTGTAATTCCCGACACAGGTGGTTGTTTATATGTTAAAAATTTTTCGAATTCAAATGAACATAGAATATGTAAAATATTTAAACGCCAAAAAAAATAAAATAAATTATTTGTTATATTATTAATAAAAATATTGAATGTTAATCATATGAAATGTAGAATCCTAGTAGTCATTAGTTGTAAGTTTAGACTATAAATTAGGTAAGATATACCGAGAAATCATTTTCTAGCATTTATTTTATTATCTCAACAAAGTTTCTAAAAAAATAATTTTGAAAATTGAAAATCTTTTTTTCAAAAAAAAAAATAGAAAGAAAATTCGGCCCACTCTGGGATTGGCGGTGATCACCGCAGAATTGATTGAAGTTTTTTTTAAGAAAATAAAATAAAAAATAAAAAATGGCGAACTTCGAAAAATTAACAATTTTTTTCAAAAAACACAAAAATTTTGTAGAATTTATTTTCTGAAATTTTTTTTGTATTTTTTTTCAGAAAGTACATTTAATTACGAAAATTTTGAAAAAAAAAACGTCTCGTTTGGCCAATTTTTGACAAAGTTATGGCAATTTAAAAAAAAAAAAGCCATTTTTTTGAAAAATTTATAACTTTTTTTGAGATGGATAAAAAAATTTGAAAAAATTATGAAAACCGTTTTTTATACAGTAGAAACGGATAAAAAATTTTCAGCCAAATCGAAAGGGGTCGGAGTCAAAAGTGGTCGATTTGGTATGGAATGCCCCATATATATATATATATATATATACCGGGTGTTTCAGACCACCCGTCCCACCCTTTTAAAACGTAGGGATGTGCTTGTACAAAAAAATGGCTCAGACAAAATTTGCATGATTTCGAGGGATCTATCTGATGGTGACCTTGAATTCGACCTTGAGATCGACCTTGGGCATAAATGAAGGTCAAAGTAGCGTTTTTAAAATGAATACCCTTATTTTTGACTTTAGAAATGAAAAGAGCGGAAAATTTCACGTTCGAATACGTTATCAAGTCAAGGTCAAAAATATCCTTAGAGGTCACGTGGAGGTCGAGTTATTCCAAAGCACCCGTCCCACCCTTTTAAAACGTAGGGATGTGCTTGTACAAAAAAATGGCTCAGACAAAATTTGATTCCGAGGGATCAACCTGATGATGATCTTGAATTCGACCTTGAGATCGACCTTGGCATAAATATAAGTCAAAGTAACATTTTTAAAATGTAAAAACGAAATAATCGGTGCCGCCTGTATTAGCGTTACCCAAGGTGTACCACGTGGAGGTCACAAGGTCGGACTTACACCTTATCGGGGTGCTTTTTTAAGGTGGTTCCCCTTGCCGTCACCTTTGTCGGGATGCTTTTTTAAGGTGGTTCCCCTTACCGTTACCTTTGTCGGGGTGCTTTCATAAGGTGGTTCCCCTTGCCGTCACCTTTGTGCATACGCATGTTGTTCAGTCTCGATGTTCGAAATGTCCACCACGTGCATTTATACAGACTGTTACCCTACTTTGGAAATCATCCGTCGCCCGACGAATTTTGTCAGTATCTAGAGACTGAATGACTTGTCGAATTCTGTTTTTCATATCTTCTGCAGTCGTAGGTCGTTCGCGGTACAAGGTCTTTTATTCGTCCCCACAAATAATAATCTAAAATTGTAAGGTCCGGTGATCGTGGTGGCCAATTATGTGGACCATGTTTACCTATCCATCGGCCGCGAAATATGCGGTTCAGTTGATGACGAGCAATGACAGACGTGTGGGCGGGACATCCATCCTGTTGAAACCACATATTTAGACGTAATTGGAGTGGAATATCTTCAAGTAAACGTGGAAGTTCGTTTTCGAGTAAATCAGCGTATAAAAAACGGTTTAAATTCTCTTGAAAGAAAAATGGTCCCACGATATGCGTATCAACAATTCCGCACCAAACATTGACTTTCCAGATACGTTGATGATCCATTTCTCGATACCAATGTGGATTCTCTTGTGCCCAATAACGAAAATTATGTGTGTTTACTTCGCCGTCACTTTTAAAGGTGCACTCATCAGAAAATAAGATACTTCTATGGAAATTAGGTAATTGTTGAGTAATCCAATTACAGAATATCAGTCTTTGTCTATGATCGTTCAATGTCATGGCCTGGTGAAGTGACATTCGATATGGATGGAATGAATTTTCACGAAAAATTCGACTGATCGTGCTTCGACTTATTCCACTATCTCTTGCTCGTCGCTTTAAAGAATCATTCGGGGTTACAAAGGCAGATGCAATTACATCAGGTGCTCTTACTGAACGAACTGATCGATGAATTTGCCTTCCCTTATTATGATCCGGCTGAACGATACCTTTTACAATTATTCGACGTTGTAAACGATTGAAAACTTTGCGCGAATGTGGTGTATGATCGGGATATTCATTTCGCCACATTATTTCAGCTGCTCGAAAACTTCCAGCTCTACCCAAAACATCATTAACCCAGCTTCTTCGTTCGGGTAAGGCATAACTACAAATTACGCTTACGACCGGGTTGCTTATTAGAAAACGTAAATTGGTGACGAGTTGCGTAATACTATGAATTCTAAGCAATGACTTTTAGGAATGGCATGTAAGGGTGCTTTTTCGTGAAAATTACTTTATTGCTACAATAATCAACATTAAATGAAGATTAATATTGATAAATCAAGAATAAACGACATCATAGAGCTGTACCGAATGTTAGAGATCTCGAGGAGACTTCTCCGCCAGCGCGGTAAGCAAGAGTGGGGGAAGTCTTCTCGCTAGGTACGAATGAAGGAAGTCGAATAAACGTGATAGTCAAGCGTCAAAGAATTGTAGCAATAATATCGAGCCGTGCATCGATCGTTTTGCTTTTTTCGCTTGAGATTTAGCTTGATACAGCTTTTTCAAATTTACGTACGCTTTGCTATACGAGAACTATAGCAAAGGCGCGCGGGAGAGGCGCGCGGGAAGAGGCGCACGGTCAGTGGTGGGGACGTCGGAAATATCGCGGCGTTACTACTTGGCTTGTCGGCCCGCCTGAGTTGCGCAGGCCTGCTGTAGGTAATTACATTAACAAGTTACCTTTCCAGAATGGCTGATTATAGTCCTAATGAGATTGTTGATATTATATTAGTTTTAGGGGAGTGTCATAGCAATTACAATGCAGCATCAAGGCTTTAAACGTTTTCCTGAAAGGCGACATCCAACTGATATGACAATACGTAGTTTAGTCCAAAGAGCTCGCAATGGACATTTTGTTCGTCAACGTCAACATCATGAATATGACGAAAATGATGCGCGAGCTGTAACTATTTTAGCAATACTTCACCTTAATCCTCATGTTAGTACTCGCCAGATTGAAAGGGAAATAGGTATACCACAAAGAACTGTTGTTAGAATTTTAAGAGCTCTAAATTACCACCCTTTCCACATCACTCTTACGCAGGCTTTACAGCCTAATCATCATCTGATGCGTATTGCTTTTTGCCAGTGGGCTTTACAAATGTTACACGATGATCCTAATTTTTTTAGGTATGTGCTTTTCTCAGATGAGGCTAAATTTTATAGTGACGGACAACTTAATAGACACAACTGCCATTATTGGTCAGATGTTAATCCCCACTGGTATAGGCCAATAGATCATCAAAATCGATGGAGTATTATGGTGTGGTGCGGCATTGTAAATGGTTATTTGATTGGACCTTATTTTTTTGAAGAGAACGTTGATAGACACAGTTACTTATCGTTGCTAAGAGATCACTTACCAGGCTTATTAGAAGATGTTGACTTAGCAACAAGAGCAAGAATGTGGCTTCAACAAGATGGTGCTGCACCGCATTATGCACTCATTGTACGTGCCTTTTTAAATGCCAGTTACAATGACAGATGGATTGGACGAAGGGGTCCAGTTGAATGGCCTCCTTGCTCACCAGATCTGACGTCGCCGGATTTCTTTTTATGGGGATACTTGAAAAATGTTGTTTTTGCTGAACGACCAACCACAAGAGATGATTTTATGGACCGCATTCGTAGAGCTTGTGCAGCCACTCCTAGAACTACCCTGCTTAGAACTGTGGATAGTTTTCAAAACAGATTGCAGTTATGCCTCGAAGCCAACGAAGGTAATTTTGAACAATTACTCCGTGGGTAATTCATTTAAATTACAGTGTCAGTGAGAGGCAAGGGGACTCACGATAATCAAGCACCCCGACGTGAGAGGCAAGGGGACTCACGATAATCAAGCACCCCGACGTGAGAGGCAAGGGGACTCACGATAATCAAGCACCCCGACGTGAGAGGCAAGGGGACTCACGATAATCAAGCACCCCGACGTGAGAGGCAAGGGGACTCACGATAATCAAGCACCCTAAAGGAAACAAAACTTACTACGTCCACGTCGTTGTTTCCGGGTAACGCTAAAAGTAAGATGAAAGTGCTTTTGACCTTGATATGACCTTCAAAAGGTCAGGTCGAAAAACTAAAAAATCCCTATGCTCATGTAAAAAGTGCCATTGTTTAAGAGTCCATTGTCAAGAAACAGGTTCTGCGGTCAAAAATAGGGTTTACTAATCAAAAAATGCGTTATGAGCCTCAAACAACCTTGAAAATTGACCTCAAGGTCAAGCTAGTCAAAGTGATTTACACTTTTACAATTCATTGACTTTGTTTAAGCATTATGCTGTGTTACCCAGAAAACCACGTCATTTCAGAAAAAGTACACCAGATCGTTTTTCAGGCATTTCACCTTCATTTTTGACCTTTCCAAGGTCGCAAAAACAATTTTTTCATAAGACAAGTTTGATGTAAAATTTTCCGCTCTTTCGAAATCCGCAGTCAAAAATAGGGTGTCCCGTTTAAAAAAACCATTGTGACCTTGAAATAACCTTCAAAATTGACCTCAAGGTCAAAACCAATGGTACAATTTAACGACCCCCTCTGTCCTGGTCAACTTTGATCTAAACCATTTTTTTGTAGATACCGTAATTTGGAAGATATTCGGGTCCATAGATTAAAATGACTCACCCTGTATATACTTAAATCTTTACGTTTAAACAAAAATGATGTGCTGTAAACTGATATATTTAAAATTACAAAGTAAGGAAAGTTTTTTACCAAAATTGATGTTTAAACAGCATAGTCATATAAACTCAAATAGTATTTTAATATTTCAAAATGTAATGTATGTATGTATATACATACTTTCCTTACTTTGTAATTTTAAATATATCAGTTTACAGCACTTCATTTTTGTTTAAAAGTAAAGATTTAAGTGACATATACAATATTCAGCTTTCAAAGTGAATAAAGCAATAAAAAAACAATCTCCATCTTAGATAAACAATGTAAAATAAAAATAGTATCGTAGTCGATTTAAACTGTTAATAGTTTCTCTGATAAAACAATTTTATAATTTTTCATTTTAGGATGGCTCTCGGCTATCTTGCTTTAAATTTAATAATGATGGAAGATCATGTCCAACACCTTGAACGAAGAGTAGAGAGACAATTGTTGCGAACAACAGAAAATCCATTTGATTTGACAAATAATGAATTTAGGGAGTTGTACCGCTTAACACCGGACTTAATTTTTGATCTTGTCGATGCATTAGAACCTCGATTACAGCGGACAAGGATCACTGGTTTGGCTGTAGAAAAACAAGTACAATTTGTAACTATATATACAATATTTTTGTTTTATTACATTTATTATACTTATCTTTTTCTTTATTTGAGTTCATGATATTCATATATATTTTATATGTTCATATATATTTTATATGTTATAGGTATTATCGGCAGTGAGATTTTATGCAACTGACTGCTTTCAACGTCCTGTAGGTGAACAGTGGGGCATTTCGATGAGCCAGACATCAATTAGCAGATGTATACACAAAGTACAGATGCGATCAATGAATTAATATTCAGACAATGGGTACAATTTCCAATGACTCCAGGAGCCAGGCAATTAGCAAGAATGCAATTTCAAAATGCACGTCAATCGTTTGAAGGAGCTATCGGAGCGATTGACTGTATTCACATAGCGATCCTTGCTCCCAAAGAGCATGAAGAAGCCTACATTAATCATCATGGTTATTCATTGAATGTGCAAATGGTAAAAATTTAAATCATTGATTCATACAAAACGTGTTTTATATATTCAAATTAATGACATTCAATAATTTAATCTATTAGATATGTGACCTTAATTTAAAAATACTCAACGTTAATGCAAGATACCCTGGAGCACGACACAACACATATATATGGAATTCTTCTGCTGCGCGACGAGTTATGGAACGCGCGTACAATCGTGGTGAACGACGAACATATCTTATTGGTATATAATCTTAACTTTTTATTAAAGATGTTTGTTGTACAAAGTTTTATTTTGTCGATTTATTGTCGACGTAACACTTTATACTCTACTGTTTATTCTAGTGCATAAATTTTATGTTGTGTTGAATTCAAAATGTATTAAAAAATTTTTAACGGAGCTGAAATAAATCTAAATGTAAAAAAAATAAATGTAAAAAAAAATAAATCTAAAAAAATAAATCTAAATGTAAAAAATCTTAATCTAATTGTTTAACTGTCAAAATGTATTGAAAATCATAGACTAATTTTAATGAAGTCTATCCACAAGATCTAGTTTTGTGTATACGTGTTCCTAAATTCTCTCAAAAGTTACTAGATTTTAACTGCTAAAAGTCTGGCAACGTTGCACATCTATCGAATTATTTCGATACGTTTTGTAACGATTTTTGCATCGATTACAATCGTTAAGACCATGTTACAGAATCATCCACAGTAATGGTCGTCGGTCGCGCAAGCGACAATTGTCGTTAGTTAACGATAACGATTTTTGTCGTTAATAAGTTACAGAATCCCGGCACTGGTCGGTATTTTCAACGATCAGGGGAGGGCAGGTCACCTGGCGTACCCAACGCTATTATACAGGGTGAGTTTTTTAACTTGAGACACCGAAATATCTCGAGAAATACGCATCGTACGAAAAAATTGTTCATAACAAAAATAGTTTGTATCAAAGAGGGACACAAGATGGCGCTATCGGTTGCTTCGTAGATGGCGCTATTATCAGTAAAATCAACATCAACATCATTTTTTAAAATGGAAATCCCCATTTTTTATTGCATATTCGGATTCTACGCCACAAAATACGTAAGTTTTGTTTGAAACTTTTTTTTGTAAAATGGATTGATTAAAAGTTATAAGCGTTTGAACTTTCTAGCGCTCGCGCAACTGGTGTGAATCGCCCTAGTTGCAATCGCTGCCGTTAGGCGCCGCCGTTAGTCGTAACAGAACTTTTCGTTTTGGAGATCTGCGAGGTCGAAGCGATCCAGCCGACTAAGGCAAGATCGAAGTGATCCAGCCGACTAAAGCAAGATCGAAGTGATCCAACCGACTAAGGCAAGATCGAAGTGATCCAGCCGACTAAGGCAAAATCGAAGTGATCCAGCCGACTAAGGCAAGGTCGAAGCGATCCAGCCGACTAAGGCAAGATCGAAGTGATCCAGACTTTGATACAAACAATTTTGGTTATGAGCAATTTTTTCGTACGATGCGTATTTCTCGAGATATTTTGATGTTTCAAGTTAAAAAACTTACCCTGTATAATGTGAAAGCATTGTATATATACTATTATAGCGTGTCTCTAAGGCTTGAGAAAGCGTTCAGTGTCTATTGGGACGCCATTCGAGTCGTACAGCAATAAACCGTTACCACAGCGTGCACGTGTTTAGTATTTTCTGTGTTTTTGTTAGCTTCTGTGTTTTACATTATTTAAAGTTACTGTGATTTTTTAAGAATGTCTTCGTACCCAAAAAGTACTACTGATAGCTCATTTCGTGCGTCAAGGCCGAAAAAAAGACGCTTTTACGGTACTCGTGCGGATGAAAAAGACGAGCCTGTCGGAGAAAGCATGTCGGCTCGAAAACTAGATTCGTCGACCCAAGAGGATGTGCTTATGAAATTGACACATTTTTATAGAATTATTGAGTTTGTTACTGTTTTTCCTGCTATTACTGAATTCGCAATATGCAAAGTTTGTAAGCGTAATTTGGATTTTCAAGAAACAGCAATTCGTGGTTTTGGTTTTAAAATTGCTGTGAAGTGTTCATGTGGTACTCGCCTAATTGATTCTGGGCCGTTGCCGCACACTGGCTATGAAATAAACCACAGAATTGTATTTGCCATGAGACTTTTGGGAATTGGATTACAAGGTCTCAATTTATTTGCATCGATTATGGATATAGGTAAAGGACTCAGCAGAGGAACGTACACCAGAGTAATAGAGCATATGCATGAATCGACGAAAACTGTGTTTGACGCTATGTGCTGAAGAGTTGTTCAACAAGAAAAGAAAGAGAATGAAAAAAGAAATAATCCTCCGCTTAATTTCAAAGTTTCCGGCGATGGGAGTTGGAAAAAACGAGGATTCACTTCTCTGTATGGCGTTACAACGTTGATTGCCTCTTACTGCGGTCAAATAATAGATCTTGTGGTAAAAAGTTCCTATTGTCAACCGTGTCTTGCTTGGAAAGGAAAAGAAGAAACAGAAGAATTTAAATCATGGTACGAGTCACACGAAGAAGAGTGCTCGGCGAATCATGTTGGTAGTGCAGGTAAAATGGAAGTGGACTCGATCAAAGAAATGTTCTCGGCTTCCGAAAGCAAATACGGCGTACGCTACATGAACTATGTAGGCGATGGGGATTCCAAAACCTTCAAAGCAATTCTTGATTTGAATCCTTACGGAGACGATCATGTTGTTAAAAGAAGCGAGTGCGTAAACCACGTGGAGAAACGCATGGGGACTCGGCTTCAAAATATAAGAAAAGAAAAAAAGCTGCAAGGTAAAGGAAAACTGACTGACAGTTTAATAAAAAAATTGACAAAATATTATCTTGCCATAATGAGAAACAGTGATTCTGTGGAAAATATGCAGAGAAATATAATGGCAACGTACTGGCATATGGTATCTACAGATGAGAATCCGAGACATGAATATTGCCCCGCAGGAGAAGACAGCTGGTGTAAATTTTGTGTAGCAGAAAGTCGTGGCCTTCAATACACCCACCCACCTCCTCGGATGCTACTGTCGCCAAACATATTCTTCCAATATACGAAGATCTTGCTAGAAAAGATTTAATCGAGAGATGTGTAGGCGGGCACGCCCAAAATGCTAACGAAAGCTTCAACGCGATGATTTGGTGAATGGCACCAAAACACCTCCACTGCGGCCGCAAAATCGTCGAAATCGCCGCTTGGATTGCCGCTGGTATATTTAATGAAGGCTACTTATCAGTATTACGCATCATGGAAAGCATGGACATTATTATTGGGCCAGTTTGCTGAGATGTAGCTTCCAGAATAGATGAAAAGCGCACCGCAAGCCAAAATCGCCGAAGCAGATCGGTGAAGCCAACAACGCAGAAGTGCCTAAAACAACGGCTACTTGAATCAAATGAATTGTTTGAAGAAGAAGAAGGACGTTCTTATGGAGCAGGGATAGCAGATTAACCAAAAAGTTAAGGTAAATAAACGATAATAAGTCTTTATCAACTATTTTTCTTGTACGAAAACTTTAAACGCGTTTTTCTCGAAACCATGTTTTTACGCACGCCGTACACGATTACAAACGAACTACTTAACGGATCCACTTCATTTTTTTTTTAAATTAAAGCTTATTAAATTGCCTTCTATTTGAATTGAAAAGTTTGATTGAATTTTTTGTTAAAAAAAAGTTATTGACAAAAAAACCATTTTTTAAATAAAAAAATCAACTTTTTTTTTCGACTGTCATTTTTTTATTTATTTCAATAAATTAATGATTTTGTTTTAATTCACATAGAAGCTACACTCATATACTTTAATAATCTTTTTGGTTTTTGTGTTTCAGATGATTCTACGAGCCGCAATCGTGTACGAAGTGAACAAACATTTTTCAAAGGCCCTCCCCTTCAACTTGCTGTAACTCAATAACAAATTAAAAAAATGATATAAAAAAAGTGATTTGTAAACCTTGAGACATGTACAATAAACAGTAAAAATTTCAAAACAATTCATTGTATAGTTTATTTGTAAAAGAATCATGAAAAAGTGCTTAAATTTGGCCTCCTAATGTAGACGCCCCCCTTAAAGAATTGAAAGATGGCACCATCTACCGAGCGCGCAGCGGCCGAATTCGGCGCTGTAATTATTAGAGTATTTGGAATGCGTGTCGAATCGCCGACGACAATAGCGATCGCGAACCTTGGAGAAGGGGCGGAGCAGGTGAGCTTCGCTACTTGCGAATTCCAAGCCGGCACTTGTCGCCGGACGGGCAAGTCAGTCAGTCGAAACCAAATCTGTCGAGTCGAGAATAACTCTGTCGTGTCGAAACCAAATCTGTCGTGTCGAGAATAAATCTGTCGTGTCGAGAATAAATCTGTCGTGTCGAAAGGAAGTCTGTCGTGTCGAGAACAAACCTGTTGAGTCGAGAATAAATCCGTCGTGTCGAAAGGAAGTCTGTCGTGTCGAGAACAAACTCGTCGAGTCGAGAATAAGCCTGTCGTGTCGAAAAGAAGAGCGTTGTGTCGAACTTATAAATCAGTCGCGGCGTTGCACAGTGGGATAGATTGCCGAAAAAGTGGCCAAAAAGGAACATTTTAATTTGAAATAAAATAAGTTGCTATCGTGTATAACATAAGTTGAAGTAGTCATAACTAAATTTTTGAACATTTTGTTCCGCTAAAACTCTTTTTACAGGGATGTTAACGTGACAAAAACGTAATTTTTTGTGTGCTTAATGTAAATATGTTTCGTGTGTTTACCGTAATTTATAAGTTAATAATTGTTTCTATTATTATTGGACATCATTATAAATATGTAAATTTACAAAGTATAAATCTAGTAGTGCCCCAGTTGCAATATGATCTGCATGCAGTAAAGCATTTTACGTCCACTTTCACATATTTTCTTGTCTTGTACAAACTTTCGATGTCAGGCTCCACGAGGCTCCATGACCTAATGAAAAAATTTGCCCGCCATTTTACTGTGACAACTATATACTTCGAGACCAATGTGCCCAATTTTGCTCAAATTAATTGTTTTCAACGAAATTGGCTGACAAATGCGATCCTGCGCGATTGTCGCTCTCTACAATTCTATGGATTCCAGTAGGATAGATCGCCGAAAAAATGGCCAAAATAAAAAATTAGATTATATGTATTATCACCAAAAGTTATATTTATGGGTTGATGAAAAAAAAAAATAAAAAATTGAAATTAATTAATAAAAAATGAAATAAAATTGTAAATGCATTTATTCATCACAGACTATTATGATAAATTCGTAGTATATAATTTATAAATTAAAAATAAATTTCTGTTTCTTTTTATTATATTTTATTTGTATTCCTTGTTGTACAGCATTTTCATGTGTATGTACATATTGAAATTTGTTAACGAAAAGTTTAAATTTTTAATTAAAATACCGAATAAATACAATGAAGTATTTTTTCTGCCGAGGTTAATTAAAAATGCTATTTTATAAAGATTGATTTTATGTAACTATAGTACTTATTGCAATTATAAAAATTGAGTTGCTGAGTTCAGAACTGGGATTTAGTTGCACATTTTGGCCCGATTTCGTTGTCGATGCCTACCGTCTTCCTTTTGCTGCTCGTGCTCATATCTTAGCAATGAATCGCCGGATGCTTATAAACAAGGCGCGCGACGTTTCATCTCAGGCGCAGGCGAGCGTGCCTACTATACGAAACTGTAATCCCAAAACACGACGCGTATTCTCGCTATATAAAACGGCGACTGAAGTAGCTAAAAGGCGTGGCCTTTGAAAGAGTCGGAGCTTAGAGTTATTGGTTGTCACTATTTTTTAAGCGAATATTTATTTTTATGACTTAATTTCTAAGACTGAGCTACAATTAGAATAACGATAAATTTTTTGTGTTTCTTATAAACAAAACTTTGTGTTATTTACAAAGCAAAATGTTACCATTAACGTTTACTAAACGAGAGATTCTTGATGCAATGAATAAAAGTAAAGATACGAATTTGGCAATAAATTACATTATAAAAAAGTTTAATATCTGCGCTAGCGCTGCTGGTAATATAGATGATAAATGCCTGATTCGTTTGAAACGCGATATCGTAAGCCTTCGAGTGAAAGCCACTGAAAAATATAAAGCTTCAAAAAGAATGAAATGCCGGTATGAATTGAAAAATGCAGAATGGTTGAACTCTGAATTCAAAATACACAGCTCAATTTCCAAGGCACTTGAACAGAAATTTGTAAACAATTTGAGTCCTGGTCGTCCTAGTCTCTCATTTCAAGATATGTCTGAGCGTTCACAAAAGCGAGAGGCAGCTGTCGTCAGTGCTCAATGTAAAAATGATCCTCAAAAATTATTAAAAGCTTGCCGTTATGCAGCACGCGTTTCAGGTGAAAAAGATTTGACTGCACTTCTACGGGAGATTTCACAAAGCTCCGAGACGAAGCTTTATGCTACTTATTAGATCGCAATATGTCAAAAGATGATTACTTAAGTATACGTTATGAAATGAAGGCAAGAGAAGCCGATGTCTTTCCAGCGTATGAGCATGTCAGAGCTGCTAAGGCAAAATGTAGACCCTCAAAAGAAGAAATGAAATTTAGTGATACTATAGCCGAGGTTTCTCTTCAAGCATTGCTCAATCATACTACGCAAAGGATTATTGAATACCAAAAAGATGTCATACTTAATGCTATAAAGAGAAGTAATAATACAGTACTTGAGACCGTATTAATTTGTTCCTGGGGCTTTGATGGCAGTTCTGGTCACTCATCCTACAAACAGCAGTATACAACAAATAAAGCAGAAGTGAACGATGAAAATTTGTTCGCTACCACACTCATACCATTAAGGCTTTTGATGGCAAATAATACACTATATTGTGGAACAATCAAACTTCTCAGTCTGCGAGATTTTGTCGCCCAATTAAGCTGGAATATACTAAGGAATCAGCTGACGTAATTCTTCATCAAAAAATTGCAATTGAGAAACAGATAGATGAACTACAAATTTGTGAGGTCGAGTTAGAGCAATGCACTGTGCGTACAAATTTTTCTTTGCATCTGACACTGATAGATGGCAAAGTTTTAAATACTATTACAGGTACTAAGTCAATGCAAGTATGCCCTATCTGTCATGCAACACCCAAACACTTCAACGATTTTTTGAATAAAGAAAAAGGATTGTTCATGCCTGACCCAAAATCACTGCAATATGGAATTAGTCCACTGCACACTTGGATTAGATTTTTTGAATGTTGCTTACATATCTCATATAGGCTTGATATCAAAAAATGGCAAATTAGAGGGGACGAAGCCAAGCAGAAATTTGCGCAACGAAAAAGTCAAATCCAAACGTCTTTTTGGACTCAATTGGGCTTGAAAGTGGACAGGCCAAAAGCAGGAGGAAGTGGAACCACTAATGATGGTAACACGGCTCGTAGAGCTTTCGCGGACCCTGCAGTTTTTGCAAAGTGTCTTGGGTTTGATCATCAGTTGCTTATTAATTTTAAAATGATCCTTATTGCCTTATCTTGCCATCTACCGATAGATGCAACTAAATTTGAACAACTGTGCACTTCCACGTACACACTGTAGATCAAACACTATCCCTGGTATCCTATGCCATCAAGTGTACATAAAGTATTACAACATGGTGCTGAAATTATTAAATACAGCATACTGCCTGTTGGAATGCTTGGGGAAGAAGCATCGGAAGCAAGAAACAAACATTACAAATCGTACAGACTTGATCACAGTCGAAAGCAGAATCGTACCGCAACCTTACAAGACACGTTTAATCGAGCGATGGATACATCTGACATTGTAATATCAAGCTTAAGTCTAAAATCACGACTTCAAAAAAGCGGAACAGGAAAGAAACTACCACTCCCTGACGAAGTATAAAATTTGTTGGTCTGCCCTGATGTAAACACAATACGCATGTCTGACGATGAATCGGATAATGAAGAAATTGAAAATGTAACTGAACTAAATGAAATATTTGAAATTTTAGATGAAGTAGAGCTCTCTGACGAAGAAGCAGCAGTTGTTGTAGAATAAACGAAATTTTGCATTACTCAGACAGCCATTACATACAAAAAATGAGTAGCTCAGAGTGATATATTATCCCGATTTGTGAGAGACAAGGGGACTCACATTGAAAAAGCACCCCGATCTGTGAGAGACAAGGGGACTCACATTGAAAAAGCACCCCGATCTGTGAGAGGCAAGGGGACTCACATTGAAAAAGCACCCCGATCTGTGAGAGGCAAGGGGACTCACATTGAAAAAGCACCCCAATCTGTGAGAGGCAAGGGGACTCACATTGAAAAAGCACCCCGATCTGTGAGAGGCAAGGGGACTCACATTGAAAAAGCACCCCAATCTGTAAGAGACAAGGGGACTCACATTAAAAAAAACATCCCATAGGAGTCTAAAATCGCACTGTAACCTCCACGTGGTGGACTCTGGAAACTATGAATTAATCCATAGGGTAACTACAGGTGTATAGGCTCATGAACATAAAATATACATAACCGTCAATCACGTTAAATCGTCATAAATCTCAAATAAGAGTCAATATCAGGTCAAATTAACATTCCCGTTTTTTTGTCTGCCATATTGCCATTCTGAGCTCGGATTCATGTTCAGTGAGCCCAAAAACATAAAAATGCATGTCAATATTAAAATACGACTGCTTTTTGAATTTTTGTCCGCCATTTTGGATCCGTCATTTTGAATTTTGTTATTCCGACCTCGGATTCGTGTTCAGCGATCCAAAAAACCTATAAATACGCGCCCGTATGTAGTGTTGCGCCCGCGTCCGGTTATCTGATACGCAATGGAGATGCGTACCGGAGGATGTTTCCTGTTCCCTAGCGACGCCTGTTTACGCGTTGCCAGGCACGTTGTTATGTGGTTGTTGTTGACGGAGCTGTCAATTCTACGGACGCTTGTATCTTCGATGAATTAATAAATCGTTCGCTTTCTTTATTCAATGAGTTGTTTCTTTTCGCGAGTGAGTCGCGGAACCGTGAGTGAGTGAGAAACGGAAGCGTGCGCGGAGTCGCAACATTTTGGGGGCTCATCCGAGTTTCGGACGGAAGACGAGCTTGTGTGAAATTGCGAGGGAGATGGCGACAACGCATTCTCCGACGAAGACTCGCTTCCGAGCCGCGGAGACGGCTGCGACGGAGCCGAGTCCTCTCGAGGCCGTCCTCCAGGAGCTCCGTCAGCTGCGCGAGGAGCGCCGTCAGGAGCAGATGCAGTTCCAACGTTTCTGGGACGACGTGGAGGCGCTCTTCAAGGAACACGACGCGGCTTTCTCGCGCCTCGAGGAGCGGCTTACCACCAACCAGCTAAGTCCTTCTAATAATATTTCTGGTGCCGAAAATCATTCTACGATGTCGCGTTTGGCCGGCGCGGGCGAGGGCGTGTGTGCGGGGCGAGCGAATGCGGGTAGCATTCTGGTAGGCGGGAGCGATGACGCGGGGCGAGCGAACACGAGTTACGTTCTGGCGAGCGAGGGCGGTGACGCGGAGCGTGCGGACGTGGATCGAGCAGTGTTGGTAGGCGAGTCGAGTTTTTTGCGCATGCGCGGCAGCAGTGACGATTAAGCAGCGGTGTCTCGTGTACCAGTCATGTGGGGCGCAAACGCATAGTCGCTACGAATAACAAGTTAGGCTAGGACAGTTTTCGGTAAGTTCATATATATTCTTATTATTTATATTTATATTTATTTAAATGGAGCCTAACGTTAATAAGGGTGCTGTTAAAAAAAGTAGAATTAGAGACTTCCAGCTTTCATGGCTAGATGAACCTAACTTTAAGGGATGGTTAGCTCCCCATCCATCAGAAAAAAAAGCGCTTTGCATGATATGTGATAAAAGCATCAATTGTCGCAAAACAGATTTAATGAAACATTCACAAACGGTCAGGCATATTGAGAAAGTAAATTCATTAAATTTTGACGATGATTTAGATGATAATAATAATGAGAATACATTGTCTTTTAAAGATAGAGTCAAACGTTTTGAGATTAAATTATCAGCTTTTTTCGCGGAGCACAATATCGCTTTTTCTATTGTAGATCATTTAACACCGTTATTAAAAGACATTTGTTTGGAGCCTGAAGTTGTACAAAACTTTACACTTGCCCGAAAAAAGTGTTCAAATATTGTTAAAAACGTAATTGCTAAACGTGAAACAGAAATAATTGTTGAGAATTTAAAAACGTGTAAATTTTCCATTTTAGTGGACGAGAGTACAGATATTTCGGATAATAAAGTAATGTGCATTTTGGTTCGATATATTTCTCCTTTGAATAAAAAAATTACTACACAGTTATTAGAATTATTATCTTTAGATGCAACAGATTGTTCAGCAAGTAAAATTTTCGAGTTATTTAAAAATTCGTTAGAGAAAAAGGAAATTCCAATTAAAAATATTGTCGGATTAGCATGTGACAATGCATCTGTTATGGTAGGATGCAATAATTCTTTTATGAGTCATTTAAAATCAGAAGTGCCAGAATTAATAACGTTAAATTGTATTTGTCATTCTTCTGCACTTATAGCCAGTAAAGCTTGTGATCAATTACCTTCTTCTTGTGAAACTTTGATTAAAGAAGTAGCTACTTATATTTCGGGCAGTTCAAAGCGATGTGCAATTTTGGGTGAATTTCAAGATTTTTTCGCTTTAGAACGACATAAAATATTAAAATTATCAAAAACTCGATGGCTTTGTTTTCAAAAATGTATTGTTAGAATTCTTGAAAATTGGGATGCTTTAAAAAATTATTTTATTTTAGCAGTAGTAGAAGATAAATTGAAATCTGCAGAAGTTATTTTAGAAAATTTAAATGATAATACTATTAAAGCGTATTTAATATTTTTAAAATATTCATTGAATTATTTTAATAGTTTTAACGCATTATTTCAATCGCGAAATATTTTAGTACATCAATTATATGAAAATAGTAGACAATTAATATTTCAATTTGCTCAAAATTTCGTAAATTTAGATGTTTTAAATGATATTTTTAATTTAAATTTGAGTGATAAAAAAAACATACAGCCTATAGACAGCGTATATGTAGGACCGGAATGTGAATGTTTTTTAAAAACTGTATCTTTCGAGTGCGCGCAACAGATTAAATTTAAATGTTTAGATTTTTATATCATTGCAGTTCAAGAAATGTTGAAACGTTTACCATGTAAAGATATTCTTTTTCAACAATTATCATTTTTAGATCCTGAAATCGCTTTGTATTACGAAGGTAGAGCTAAAATTAGAGATTTGACTTATATCGCTACGCGATTAAAACATAATAATATAACTCAATTAGCTTTTGAATGGAGGATATTGCCATCTATTTTTGACGAACAAAAGAAAAAAGAGTTAGCTTCATTAGAAATAGATGAGATGTGGAAGAATATATTAGAATCTAAAAATTTTGATGGCACAAAAATTTTTTCAAATTTAGAATCTTTAGTTAATACAGTTCTTTCTTTTCCACACTCAAATGCTGCGGCCGAAAGAATTTTTTCTATTGTAACTGATGTCAAAAATAAAAAACGAAATCGTTTGTCTAATGATACAGTTTCCGCGATTTGTGTAGTTCGGTCCAGCTTTCAAGACGCAAATATTACTTGTACGAATTTTGAAACTGATTCAAGACATTTAGAACTGCATAATGCGTCAAATTTATATGGAGAATAGCGACAATTGATGGTTTTTAATTTTTTTGCTTCTCTTTTTATTTATTTTTTTTGCTTACTTTTTTATTCTTATATATAGTATATATTTTTTGCATAAAAGCTTTTGTATTCTTTCTTCTAGTCACTACCATTCTTCTAGTCACTACCATTCTAGCCACTTCTTTATTTATGTTTTTTATATGTACTAATTATTATTATTTTTCAGTTTTCCACATGTTATATAAGCTTTTCATTTTAGTTTAATACATTTAATGTGCAATATTTTTATTTTTTTTAATGTTTAAGTTTTATGTTTTTTACATTAAATGTTTAAGTTTTATGTTTTTTACATTAAATGTTTAAGTTTTATGTTTTTTACATGTGTACTAATTATTATTATTTTCAAGTTTTCCACATGTTATATAAGCTTTTCATTTTAGTTTAATACATTTAATGTGCAATGTTTTTATTTTTTTAATGTTTAAGTTTTATTTTAAGATTTGTAAAATGTTAGATGATTAAACATGTTCTTTTATTATTTTATTATAAAGTAAATTAATTTTCTATTTGTTTCTGTGTATTAATACAATATTATCTAATAAGATTTTTAATTTTATAAAAACGATTGTTTGTAATATTTTGGTATAATTATTATATGTAACAAAGATTTTTTTAAATTTTATAAATGTACTTTTATTTTATGAATACTGGTAAGGTTTTTGGCAGTTTTCCTTACCCTTGCAACAAATGTTGGTATTCTATGATATTTCTGCCAAATAAATTATTTTATGTTAATATAGAAAAATGTGTTTTTTTTCAACAATAAGCACCTTATTCGTATCTTTTCCTTTTTCAGCTTAATTAAACTTTTCATAATTACATACATAAATTTCTCATAAATTATAAATATCTATTTCTAGAAACTTAGAAAAATTTTTTGCGGGCGATCAGCGGCACATCTTTTTAGCTGTACTAGATACTCACTGATGCCGCGTGCGCTGCGCATGCGCTAAAAACTCGACTCGTCTACCAACACTGGGATCGAGATGGTGCGGATGCGGAGCGAGTTCCGGCGTGCGAGAGCGGTGAGCGTTCCGGTTTAAAGATAAAGCCCGATACTTTTGACGGGTCGGCTTCGCTGCAAGAGTTTCTCGTACAGTTTGATTTGGTCGCGCGCGCGAATCGTTGGGGTGAGTCAATGAAGGCGATCGCCCTCGCGTCGAGCTTGCGGGGGAAGGCGCGCTCGGTCCTTGAATCCGTACAGGACATTGAAAATTTGGAATACGCCGAGCTAAAGTCCCGTCTCGAGCTGCGTTTCGGAGAGACTCTTTCGGCGCAAACTTGCTATATGCAGTTTGCGAGCCGGAGGCAGAGGGACGGGGAGGATTTCGCCGCGTTTGGGGGGGAGTTGGAAAGACTCGCTCGTCTGGCCCAGTGCTGCCAGACGGCCCGGGTTGCCCCTCCATCTTTTAAATCTCGCGCGCGGTAACCATGGTAACCGCAGTAACGTGTTACGCGCGCAATTCTGTGGCGTGTGGCGTGATCCCAACAGACTAGCGGACAAGCAACGACGTTAGGTAAGTAAAACATATCTGTGATTTATTACTGTGATATTCACAATAATAATAGTAGTAATTAGCAGTAGTATACATCGAACACGGCGTTCAGATTCGCGCGAGCAATGAGTTCTAGAGAAACGTATACAGCTTATGAACAACGCGGTGATTTGGGAAAATCATGGACAACGTGCGCGATCACGTCAACGTGTGTCTAGTGACGCGCTGGGAGGGAAGATTTGGCGCGGAGGCGGTGATCGCCAGACCGAATTTTCAGTCGAAGCGTTTTCACCAAGAACTTACTAGCCGTCGAACTGCGCAAGCTCGAAGTAAAACTCAACAAACCCATTTACGTTGGCATGTGTATCCTCGATATATCCAAAACGCGTCTCTACGAATTCCACTACGATTACGCCTTGTCTCTGTATCGAGATAACTGCAAAATAATGTACACGTATACCGACAGTCTGATATACCTTCTCGAGTGCGACGACGCGTACAAGGATATAAAACGTTCCTTAGAGAGATTCGACACGAGCGATTATCGCGAGAGAAACGCGTACGATATGTCACGCGTCAACAAGAAAATCCCCGGTCTGATGAAGGACGAGAATTGCGGCGCGGTTATGACAGAATTCGTAGGACTGAGGGCAAAGATGTGCGCATTAAAAATACAGGGAAAGAGCGATACGAAGAGGATAAAAGGCGTCAAGAGGAGCGTCGTCGAGAGAACGATAACGTTCGAGGACTTCGCGTGATGTCTGAGAGAGACGACGGAGCAGTCGACACGCCAGTCATGCTTGCGTTCGAAATTGCACGAGGTGTACACGGTTTCCAAGAGAAAACTCGCTCTCAGTCCGTACGACGATAAACGATACGTTCGACCCGAGTCTCACGACACTTTGCCCTGGGGACATTACAAGGTACCGTAATAAATAAAAAAAAAGCTGCATATGTATACCTTTTTTATTAATTGTTTACATTTGATGAATAAAACGATTATTATAAAACGATTATTATAAAACAGCTGTTTTCTTTATCCACGAATTGTGCGAATTATCCATTCCTAGCCACTTCACGTATATCTCGTCGCCTTTTTTTCGCGGCACTTTTTCCACCAGATAAACATCGGGATCGGAGACGCGCAGCAACTCGTGTTCGTAGAACCCGCCGGCTATCGAATCCCCGCGCGAATCATTCAGCAGATAAGTCACGGGATTGGTTCGTTGCACCTTGGCGACGCGGAAGATCTCGGTTGTCCAGTTGGGGATGTAGCCCTTCTCGAACACCGTTTTGAATTTGCTCACGCGCATCGGATCGTTGATTTTAAATTTCACCGGAGCGGCGATCTTCGCGCGACTGTACACCGTCGACAGGAGTTTCTCGGCAACGGCTGGCGTCACGTCCGTCGGGCGCATTCCGATAGTTCGATGACTGCGATGATTGTACGTCGCCAGCAGATTCGGCAGCGCGTCGATCCACGCGTACGATCCGTTGAGCGTGAACAGTTTCCACATATCGTGAGCGTGCGATTGAATCTCTCCACCGACGCTTTCATCACCGAGAACGTCGAGTAGTGATTCACGTTGCGTTTCGTCACGAGATTGCGCACGTTGGCGTTGTAAAACTCCTTGCCATTGTCGGTCTGTAGATTCCTCGGACATTGCGCGCTCTTGCGAAAGATTCTGGAGAGGGCTACGGCCACTTCTCGACCGCTCTTGCTCTTGAGCGATAGCGCTCATGCGTGCTTGCTCAACATGTCGATGACCGTCAAGATGTAATTGTGACCCTTCGCGCATAGGGACGCATCTCGACGACGTCGGCCTGCCAGATCGTCGTAGCCGCACACCACCACGCGTCGTTGCGGAAAATTTCTGCGCGCCGGGGCAGCTCCTCCACGAATCTTCGTTTATCGATGCTTATCTATAAAAGAAACGATTATTCCGAATGTTTTGCCTCGCGGATTCGAGTTCTTGAAGTTTTCGATGTCCTGTATGATCGTTCTTGATATCATGAATATCCACTGCCAACGCCGCTGTCAGATTTTTTTCACAAATACCAGCAAAGTGCCTACCGCGTCTGTTACGTCTTGTCTGTTGCGTCAATTTCTTTTTATCTTCAAGCTTTCGATCTTTTTGTCGTGAATATCGGTGATCGATTTGACTCTCGACCACTCTTTCGACGCGTCGTTGACGCTCTTTTCGAACGCTTTTCTCGCGCTCTCGAGCTTGCTCTCGCACGCCTCGATCATCCTCTCTTCGCACTTCGACAGATCGCTCACTTTTCTCTCGATCCCTTCGACGATAGTCGCTATGCACTCTTTGAGTTTCTTTTCCGACTCGTGGATTCTTTCGACGATAGTCGCCATTCGCCCCTCGAGTTTCTTATTCAACTCGTCGATCCTGTGATCGCAAGTCTCATCCAGCTGTTTGTTACGTTTTATCAAATCATCGGTGCTATTGTCGAGCGTACTTTTCAGATTTTTAACGTTTATCTCGCACTTTTTGACGGTCGATTTAATACTCTTTGACAATTCGTTCACTAAGTCATTCATGCTTTTTACTAGTTCGATGCCGGAACTCGCCATCGTCTCCCCGAGATCTCGCTTGACGTTTCGAATTGAGTCGTCGATGTAATTCTTGTTTGTCGCGTCGGTTTCCCTGTCGAGCGTGGCCACGCGCTGTATCTTGCGTTCTCTCGCGTCGAATTTTCCCTTGGCGCTCAGACACAGCGCGTTGTCGCGCACGTAATTTTGCATGAAATCGACCGGCGGCCGCGATCTTTTCCGCGCGACGTCGCGGCTGTCGTGTTTCGACGACATTCTGAATTTATTCACGGACATGACGTCGCTATCGATGCGAATGTAATGAAGTGGCCGAAGAAACGTCTCACGTGGAATTTTCATTTAGCTACCAAAACAGCGTTGGACACGGCTCGAGCCGCCTTCGCTCTGTGGCAGGCTAATTCATCGTTGTCGTTCGAGCGCGATCCGATAATCCGAATATTCTGATATCGTGGCGGAGCGGTCGTCACATGAACGTCGATCCTCGAAACGGTGAATCGTGCGTCTCTGCGTTGGACGGTCCGGGCGGCGTGCTCGCTCACGCAGCCCTTTCCACGGGACGCGCGGATTTCACGTCGGAGGTACACGTCAATCAAACGGAACCCTGGCATATTCTCGTAGATAAAAATCCACAAGACAAATTTTATCTTCTTCAAACATTGACGCACGAAATCGGACATTCCCTAGGATTATCTCACAGTCAACGTAAAGATTCGGTGATGTACGCGTACGCGCCGGACGAAGCTTATCCAATTGCGCTCAGTCGCGAGGACGTTTTCAACATTCAAAATCTTTATGGCAATAAACAGCAGGATGATCTACAACAACAACAACAACAACGCTCATGCCGAGAACGACACCGAGACACTCCTACGGATCTGTGCGCTCTGCGACGCGTCGACGCGATATTGTTGTTGGATTCGCAAATGTACATGGCGCACGGAATACGTCGGTCGACTTGAACGAAAAAACTTACGGCGAGCCGATATCGCTGTCGACATACATGAAGTTCCTTCCCTCGAACTTCACGCGCATCTCGGTCGCCTATCAGACTCCCGCGAGTCAGCTTGTACTATTCGTAGATAATCTGATCTACGCGATCGATTACCCAGATTTTTCATTGAGAACAACCTGGCCGAGAACGCTCAGCGATTTCGGACTTCCGGCGGACGCGAAAATAAACGCTGCTGTGAACACTAATACGGGATAATCCTACGTACTGTACAACGACTACGCCGTGGGCGAAACAGACGACTGCACCATGAGAGTCGTTAAACATATCCTCATTCAAACGATCTTTCCGGGCATACCACCCAGTATCACGTCAGCTTTCCGATACATCGATGGAAATCTATATTTCACCTCCGAACGACAATTCTACAAATTCAAGGAATTCACGCGAACCGTGATGTCAGCCGGTGAATTCGATCTGCAGATCGTCGGCGTCACTTGTCCGCGAGACGGACTGTTGCGGCAATTGTGAGACCTGTTGGATCCCCCTCGTGGACGCCACCTTGTGGTGAGGGGGCTTAAGGAGGGACTCCTTTGATCCGTCGGGGCAGTGATGTTCGGCACCGCCGGCATCTCTGGCTCGACTGGGAGGAATCTCTCCAACTAAGAGCGTCCAAGGAGCCCGGCTTCCCTTTAAGGACTTAGCGATAAGTCCCATTGTCGGTGGGGGTAGGCGGCCCTGAGTGCAATCGCCCGGTCGGCCGGGACCGTTAGGAGGACGTCTGGTTCTCCGCCGCGGGGTTTTTGCTGGGTGCTCCCAGCATTCTGTCGTCCGGTGATCCAGTGGGGGGGCCAAGTGATCCTGGCAAAACTGAGTGTCTTGGCGTCCGGTGCTCCGGGCGCGGGGCACCCAGCGGGGGAACGTGAGTGCCGGTCCATCGGTGTCTGGGGGTGACCGATTCCCGCCCAGTCATATGGGGGGGGAGGTGTGCCCTGGCATCGGTGGAAGCGACGTCTCACAGTTGAGACGGCCCCACCTCTCCTCTCAAACGGCTCCAGAGGGCGGCCCTGGAGTACGCGGGAGTGAAGTGGGGCGACGGTGGTGTCCCGGAACTCCCGGGCCCACCGGGCCGGACCACCCCAGGCCGCTCGGACGTATTCCGAGGTCGGGGCTGGGGTGGCGGAGGGGGTCAGGGCGGGTCTGAGAGCATAGCTCGCGGATTCCGGTCTGACCCAGGGGCTGCTCGGGCCGCTCGGACATATTCCGAGGCAGGGCCGAGCAGCGAGGACGGACACTCCCGGAGGGCGCCCCGGTCATTGTGACCGGTCCCGGAGTGCTCCGTCGAGGAGTCTGCATGCTGGTCGCCACGGCGGGCAAGGCGGTTGGTCGGGTCGCCACCAGTGATGCAAACTTGCCCACGAAAACAGCACGCTGTAGAGGTGGTGGGGATGGAGAGGGGATGGCTTTCCGTGGCTGTGCCGAACGCTGGCACAGTGGCACCCACGGACAGCCATCCCCTCTCCATCCCCACCACCTCTACAGCGCGCTGTTTTCGTAGGCGAGTTTGCATCACTGGTCGCCACGACTCTCCGCCCCATCCGTCCGTGGGGCCCCCCGCGTGGCGGCGCCCGTCACGGTGCCCGCAAGGTCGGAGGTGTGGGACCCCCGAAACCCCCTGGTGGAAACACCGGGGGGAGTAAGGGGCTGGAGACTAGTGCACCGGATCGATCCCGGTGCCCGAGCCATATGCCGACCCCCGGGGGAACTCGGGGCCCCGAATAGCAATACCCGGGTTAGGGCATGCCTGGTCGGCGGAGCCGTGACGTGTTGCGGGTTTTAAAACCAAAAATGACTTCTCAATTCTACATCAAATCATACGACAACATTGTAAAGGAGGGAGGCCGCGATACGCGGCTTGAAGGCGCTCAGGCGCAAACGGGTACTGCCCGTTTAGGGCTATGGGAGGTCCGATCAGAATTTCCCCCCCTCAGACTGAGGGGCGGTTCTGACTCGGTGGAGGCGACCGCTGGGTTTTCACAACCTGGCCCTATATCGAGCAAGGCTGCTGGGACAACCCGTTCTAGTAGCACTGCGCCGAAGAAGGACCAGCCACGCCTCGTAGACTCGGACCCCACTCCGATCAACTCGGATGCCGAAATGGATCAGGAGCTGAGGCTCGAGTGTGAGTCCGACGCGTCGCATGTGTCTGTCTCCTCAACCGGCACTGCTGGGGGAAAGCAGGCACTCAAGAGGAAGACGATCGAACCTCTTTTTGGATCAGGGTCCTCAGAGGACGAGCTGGTTGAGTCTATGGTCGAGACTCGAAAACGTAAAGTAGGACGCCCGGTCAAGACACCTGGCCACGAGGGCCAATTTACGGCCAGTAAGTTAAAACAGAAGACGGCAGCGAAAAAAGAGGAGCGTAATGCCGATCTCGCTCGCTATATCCTGGAAGGGGCGAGGTAGACACCACCACCCATAGGTTCCGGGAATATATGAGGGACCTGAAGTCTCAGATTGAAGACTTCGAAAAGAAACCCACGCAGGATGTCATCAACATCCTGCAAAAACAGGTCAATTCAATCAGAATTATGGCCGGCAAAGGTCAAAGCATCAGAGGAGACCTTAGAGGTCTCCTCTATGCCGCTACCTCAGCCTTCGAAGCAGGAACAAGGACGATGGCCTCGCGCGTCGCTAATAGAGGTTTTTATGACCCTATAGCGGGCAGGGCGCCATCGCCGGTCAACGCCCAAGTAGAGGAGCTACTTGTGGCTAATAGGCGTCTGGAGAAGGAAGTGAGTAACCTTCGTATGGAGATAGAAGAGATCAGAAGGATCTCACCTCCCACTACTCCTCCGGTCACCAGAGCCTTAGCTAGGGCTAGGGAAGCGGTGGACATCGATATGGATGTTTTTGAGGAGGAGCCGGCCGAGATCCCGTCCCCGAGGCCCCCCACAATTACAGAGGAGGACCTGGCCAATTTTCCGGCCAGGAGACCTCCTGTCCAGGGCGTCTCTAAGACACTGGCTGACCGACCGCTGCCGGTTATTACAATTATTACAACGTTCTGGTTAGAAAAGCCAAAGTCAAGAGTCAGGCGAGCTCATCCAACGAGCTCGTCGATGTAGGGCTGAAGGAACGGGTCAACCAGATTTTGAGCTGTTGGGTGACGGCTTCCCCTCTGCCGCGCCCACGCTTGCTGCCTCACCTACCCTCTCCCCCCGGGATCGGAACCTGTCCCATACCAAAGGGATGGCCCCGCTTCCCCTGAGCTTGAAGGCTGATTCTTCGGAAAAGAAGAAAAAGAAGGCCGGAAAGAAAAAGGGAGGACAGGCCAAAACTGCTGCCGTGAAGAAGGCGAATCCAACCCCCCCGGTTCCTCCGACAGGGCTGGATAACATGGCCGGGCCAAAAAAGGTGACCCCCCCTAACGTCTCTGGGGGGGCTCCTAAGGCTCCGACAAAGCCTGCCGCCACACCCACACAGGGAAACCAAAACGTCCCCCTGTGGACGGAGGTGATTGGTAGGAGGCAAAAGAGCCGGAATCCCGGCAAAATTGCTTCTTCCAAAACCCCCCTTCCCCCCCCCTAGTCAGGAGAAGGGAGGGAAGAGAAAGAAGCGGAGGGCTCCCCGCACGGCGGCAATCACCATCACCTGCGAAGCGGGTGATTACGCTGCCGTGCTGAGGGAGGCAAAAAGTAAAATATCCCTCCCTGCGATTGGCGTGGCTAACCCACGTTTCCGCACGGGCCAGACGGGGGCCTCGATTTTAGAGATCCCTGGCCCGGGCGGAAAAGAACAAGCCGATAAGCTGAGAGAGAGAGGCGGAAAAGAACAAGCCGATAAGCTTGACCGAGTTGTTCGCGAGTCGGCCTGATATTAAAATAGCCCGGCCTCAAAAGATGGCCGAGTTGAGGATCAGAGGCCTAGACTCCTCCATCACTCAGGAGGAGGTGGCCAGGGCTGTCGCGGAGGCTGGGGGATGCTCCCACACTGATGCAAAAGTGGGGGAGCTAAGGCAGCCAAGCCCTCCAAGGAACCAATGGACTACTTGGGTCCGCTGCCCCCTAGTAGCGGCGAATAAGATTGCCGCCGCGGGTCGCCTCCGCCTGGCCTTCATCCAGGCGAGGGTGGACCTGTTGGAGACGCGCCCCTTCCATTGTTATCGATGCATGGAGAGGGGGCACGTCAGGGCGACATGCCCCGACGCCGGCATCGACCGCAGCGGTTGCTGCTACCGCTGCGGTGGTGCCGGTTATGAGGTAAAGGTGTGCGTGGCTCCTGCGCATTGCGCAGTTTGTCACGCCGCCGGTCTCCCAGCCTCCCACCGAATGGGGGAGAAGAAATGTAAACCCCCCCAAGAAGGGGAGTAAGAAGGGCAAGGGGGGACGATTCCAGTCCCTTCCAACACCCATGGACGGATAGTGGCGGTGGTGACGGCGACAACACTGCCCCAAAACGACGGTGACAGTGATGCCACCAAAATTATGGATGTGGACACGACGCCGGTTCACACCGGCATCAGCCAAGAGCTGGACGGCCTGCAGGAGGAACAGGTTACATTACCGGTCATCAATGGCCACTAAGCTCCTGCAGGCCAACCTAAATCACGCCCGGCGGGCCCAAGACTTGTTTCTTGCGGACCTGGCCGGGTGTGACGCGGGTCTAGGAGTTGCGGCGGAGCCGTACCGTATTTCTGACCGCGACCCTAACTGGGTTGCGGCGGAGGACGGCTCCGTCGCAATAGTAAGAAGGCACTCCCCGCGCTCCCCTCCCATCTCCCTTGTGCTGGACCCGGATTTCCTCGACCAGGTGGTGGACGCCCTCTTCCCAGTCAGGGATGTACGCATCCCGGGAAGAGGGGACCCTCCCCCCTCCGAGGAGCTGGAGGTGTCGAGTCGCGAGCTCTCCGAGGCGGCAAGGAGACTGGGGGCTGCGAGTAAGGCCCCCGGTCTCGATGGGGTTCCCGGGAGAGTGTGGGCTTTGGCCTTCGGCGAGGTGAGTGCCCGTCTGAGGAGGCTTTTCAACGCCTGCCTCAAGACGGGCACGTTCCTCTCCGCGTGGAAGAGCGCCAATCTGGTGCTCCTCCACAAAGAGGGGAAGCCGGCGGAGCAGCCTTCGGCATACCGTCCTATTTGTTTGCTGGACGAGGTCGGCAAATTGTTCGAGAGAATTATTGCCGGCCGAGTCGTCCGGCACTTAACGCGGGAGGGTCCCAATTTGCGGGAGTCCCAATATGGTTTCCGGGAGGGCCGTTCAACAATAGATGCAATTATGCATCTGAAGGCCCTCTCGGACCATATTGTAGGGGAGGGAGGGGTGACATTGGCAGTGTCCTTAGACATTGTCAATGCATTTAACTCCCTCCCCTGGAAATATGTGGGGGGCTAAATTACCATGGCCTAACGCCGCGACCCGGGCGGTTGTGTGCTCCATAAGAGCCATGGGGCTCGAGGTCGCCCCACACAAGACGGAGGCCTTGTTCTTTTATAGCAAGGCCATGGGGCGGCCTCCCCCTACCGAAATTTGGGTAGGGGAAGCTCGCGTCCGGGTGGGGCCCCAGCTTAAATACTTGGGCCTCATCCTGGATGGGCTTTGGGGATTTGAACAGCACTTCGTTCAAACGATCCACAAAGCGGACAGGATGGCGGCAGCTTTGGGCCGCCTCCTGCCCAACGTGGGTGGTCCATGTTCCAAAGTCAGGAACCTCTACACGAACGTCGTGCAGTATGGAGCACCGATATGGGCCGAGTCAGTCGCGAACAGCCGGCGCAACAAGGCGGTTATTCACCGCCTGCAGCGCCGGCTAGCCATTCGATTGACTCGGTCCTACTGCACGGCGTCGTTCGCGGCGGCCACGGCCCTGGCGGGCACCATCCCGGCCGAGTTTCTCGCATCCTCGTATGCCACGGTTTATAGGCGTACGAAGAATCCGGAGGGGGTCGGGAGTGCCCGTCTTAGACCAGGGGTTGTGGCCAAAATTAGAAGGGACGCCCGCCAAGAAGCCATCCGCCAATGGCAGATAGCCTTGCGGGGTCTCGAGGCGGGTAGTTGGACCACTCACGCCATCCAGCTCTGTCTACCCGAATGGGTAGACAGGCGCGGACGCGGGCTTGAGTTCCACCTGACACAGGTGCTGACCGGACACGGTTGTTTCGGAAAGTACCTGTGCAGGATTGGTAAGGAGCACACAACCGGGTGCCACCACTGTGCGGCCGGTCTGGACTCGGCGGAGCACACTCTTCGGGAGTGCGAAGCTTGGTCGGGAGAGCGCCGAGTCCTGACCGCAGTGGTTGGCGAGGACCTCTCCCTCCCGGCATTAGTCCGCAAAATGCTAGAGGGAGAGGAAAAATGGAGAGCCGTCTCCTCCTTTTGCGTCAAAGTAATGACGCAGAAGGAGGAGGCGGAACGTGTGAGACGTGGGGAGGTGGAAGTGCTCCCACCTCCCCCACCAGATAGCGACGACGATAACGGTGGTGGGGACCCTCCTCCTCCAATCAGGAGGAGAGTGAGGGGAATATCTCACCGCCGACTCGCCCACTTAAAGGGCACCTGATAGTCGCGGGGTCCCCCGAGGGCCAGGCAAACTGCCCGGTCCAAGTAAAAATAGGGGGACCCCGCGGCTCCTCCCTAAACAGGAGGTTATTCTCTTGGTGGAGGGGGTCCCTTACTGAAGGATCTCCTCCCCGTTCCTCCGCATGAGGGGCTAGTGATAGTCGCGGGGTCCCCCCGAGGGCCGGGTATTTTGCCTGGTCTAAATGGGAAGACCCCGCGACTCCTCCCTCACAGGAGGTAATTTTCCTCGGAGAAGGTTTCCCCTTGATGGGCTGGGCAAAATGCTCGGCCCAGTCTGGGAACCTCCTCCCCATGGGAGAGGGAATTCCCTCTTCTACGGGTGGTCTAGTGCACTGGGAGGGTCACACGTACCCTCCCAGCGGGGGCTCTCGGCTGCGCCGACCCCACTATAAATAAAAGTGGTGGGGGGGAGCTGCTGAAGCCTCTCCCCCCAAATATCTAGAAGAGGCCTTAACAGGCCAGTCCGAGGGGGGGTTAGAAGAATGCCATAAGGGGGTGATACCTCACCCCCCCTCCCCAAGGGCTAGAGAAGGCTACTCCGGAGGGGTTTTAGCGTGTATGCCGGGCGATTTCTTTTTCCCCCGGAGACTCCCGCATAACCCGAGGGGTCCCCCCGGACTTCTCGGGTATCCATAAAGGATTTCCCCTTCGATAACAAAAAAAAAGACCTGTTGGATCGAGTCGTTCGAATCAAGAGCATATTCACTAGCGATAACGAGGAGAAACGCGACGCGTTTAGATAATATTCTACCGCAAACTGAAAAATTAATACGTATTAAAAAATAATTATAACGTTTAAAACTGACATTCGATCGCTCGAACGACTAGTCTCGCGCGATCCGTCGACCGCGAGACGTAAGAAGAGTGAAAGAAAGAGAGACGCGATATATTCGGCACTCATCAAACAACGATCTTCCGCAAACGATGGAGAAACGAGGAAGAGAGACGCGTCGAACGATGAATCGGATGAAAGGAAAAAGATGCGTGAGTCCTCACACACTTTATTAAACTCCTTTTTTTATTAAACTTTTTTTATTCTAAATTTTTTTTACTTCTTTCAGGTGTCAACGATACCGACACGATGTATCGCCGAACTCGAATTCTGTCGAGAAGATACACGTTGACTAAAACAGGTTATAAGTTTTTGGACATCGGTATCGTCGTCGATTCGCCTTCCTACGTGAACATCGTTCTGGGAGACTGCCACGGCAAGGAGATCTCGTTCTCTCCCGTTGCGAAGACTCATCGAGCGGAAAAAGATCGTACTGTCGAATCTGCAGTCCGTCAGCAACGACGCGACGCGTCGCGACGCCGATCAGCGTTGGAAATGTAACGCTACGATTTGGAAAGATCAACAATCTTTCGGTCTTACGTCTGGAAATACCCACGACTCGTCTGGTCTTATCGCTCTCCACCGTACGCGTTCTATTCGACCACGATTGCTGCATCGAGCGCATCGTAGCCTCTTTGAACGCGGCGACGAAAAACGTCGATGCAATGTTCTCGCGCTTCCTCGAGATTGCGAACAGCGCGACGAATTCCGCGAGCGATACGGGACAGTGAGAATTTCAACCGCGACAACATCGTCGATTGCGAACTAGCGGTTCTCTGTTTTAGAGTGTGAAGCGTTGTATCAATGTTAAATAAAAAAAACATCCCGTATACCATTCTCTTTTATTAAACACTTCTTCCCCTCATCTCAACAATAACACAGGCCCACAAAAAAAAAGTGGTCGGTTCTGGCATACAGACCAACATATTCTTATGTATTTTTCGACGCTGAATCTGAATCTGCAGTCAGAATATGGGGTCAAAGTGCAAATATTCGAGTAAAACGCAAAAAACCTCATTTTTCATGGTTTTTTCATGTTTCTTCGAAATTACCGTAAAAACGAAAAGCGATACGATAAATCTGATCAGAGATTCGGATTCAGCGTTAAAAAATGCATGAAAATGTGTATTTAGAAAATTTTTTTTCCAATTCATTAACTCTCGTAAAACTTTGAAAAGTATGAAACAGCTTTAAAAGCTGAAATTCAGTATTAATTTGATAAAATTTGATAAAATTCATTCAACAGGCCTACAAAAAAAGAAGTGGTCAGTGCTGGGATGCAGACCAATATATTCTTATCTGTTTTTCGACGCTGAATTCGAATCTGCAGTCAAAATGTGGGGTCAAAGGGCAAATTTTCGAGTAAAACGCACATGGCCATTCACGAAAAAATTCTCCGCACACTTGTGAGAAAATATTTTTCACATTGTTTTAGTGAAACGTAGTTAGGTTCTTGAAATGTTATGCACTTTTCACTAGAAGTAGAAAAGTCAAACTTGATTTGACTTATGAAATTTATTTGATGTGCCCTCTGATCCTGCTGCCACGGAAGACACTGGAACAATGACAACTGCCCGAAAGGGATGTGTAGAATGATTTGCTTCCATTCTTCCGTGGTATCGAAGCCAGCGAGGCGCGCTGTCCTGCAGGGGAGCGCTAGAACATGAGGATGCCGTAGTGTGTCCGACGACGAGTTGACATTGTCCTCGTCAAAGTCGGAAAGCCCTCGTACTTAGGCCTGGGGAGGTACGAGGGTTATCACCCCTAGGACGGCGGACTCACCTGCGATAGGGACAGGAGTTCTAGCGTGCGGGTTTATGAAAAATTCATGGATACTGAAAATCATTTAAATTTAAATATTATTTCTTCCGGATCAAGGCAAGAGGTCGACCATAACTGTCAGGGTTACATAGAGTTTTGTTTTGTTTGCGCGGAATATGTGTGGAAAAAATATCGGAAAAATATTACAGAAAAAATTGAAAATTTATTGAAAACATCTTTTGGAGTTGAAGAATACCAAAAAGATACAATCTGGGTTCCCCGTGTCATTTGTACCAAATGTTACAAAATGTTGGAAACATGACAAAACACAGGACAAAAGTAAATTGAAATTTTCAAAACCAGCATTTTGGAGGAAACCATTGGACAAAAGAGACTGTTACTATTGTATGTCGAATTTAAATAACATAAATAAATTACATAATAACAAAATATTGTATCCAACAGTATCTAGTGTTAATCGTCCACAGATCAATTCACTCGAATGTTTGGTAGATGAGGCATCGCGTGAGAGCTTTTTACAAGGAATCGATTCTATGCAAGTTGATGAAGGTCCAAAAGAACAATGTGAATGTCTCGATGTCCAAAGAACAGATGTTGCGGAGGAAAACGAATCGATGGCAGAACCAGAAAGTGAAACTGATGAGAGTGAAGATAAATCGGATTCGAGTAGTGATGAGGAGTATGTTCCCGTTGGTGCAGAGAAAGGTGTTGAAAAAATCTCTCAAGCTCAACTTAATGACATGTTTCGAAATGCAGGATTAGCCAAAGATGCAGCTGAATTAATGGCCTCCCAATTGAAGGCGCATAATGTATTGAAAAAAGACGTGAACATCACATTTTATCGAAATCGAGAAGAATCGTTTCGTAAATTCTTCACAAACGATTCAGACATAGTGTACTGCACCGACGTAAAAGGACTTATCGATGAGTTCAAACCGAATTTATACAAGCCTGGAGAATGGCGGTTGTTCATCGATTCATCCAAGCGAAGCCTAAAAGCAGTTCTTCTTCACAATACGAACACGTTTGCTCCGTTGCCTTTAGCTCATTCAACTGTACTAAAAGAAGAATACTCTAACATCGAAATGGTCTTGAATAAAATTAAGTATAGTGAACACGAATGGTTAATTTGTGGAGACTTGAAAATATTGTCTATGATACTAGGACAACAATCAGGTTTCACCAAGTTTCCATGCTATCTGTGCATGTTCGATAGTCGGGATAGAGTGAGCCACTACAACGTGAAAGTGTGGCCACCAAGGACTTCTCTCACTCCTGGTTCCAACAATGTCATCAAGAGACCTCTTGTAGATCCCGCCAAAATTCTTCTACCTCCTCTGCATATCAAATTGGGATTAATGAAACAATTTGTGAAAGCTCTTGATAAAGAAGGATCCTGCTTCAAATACTTACAAGGAGAATACCCCAACTGCCAACCGAGTTTTTTAATGAGCTTTGGTGTGGTGGTAGATTAGGAAAATATAAGATTACGCCTTCAATATTAGCCGTAGATACGCAGCCGTTTTCGAGAATGTGAGGGTTGAATTAGGCGAGCACGTTATCTACCTTAAATTTAAAGGTTCAATTGTAGCATTTCGTTAGCCGCGCAACGAACGCACTGGACTCACAGTCCGAAGATCATGCGTTCGAGCCTCGGCACTGTCCTTTTTTTTTTTATTTAAATTACTTTTTATTCTAAACGTCAATTATTTTACTTATTAATAATTAATTATTAGCATTGTTTATTACCTAAAATAAAAGAAATAATTAAATTCGTTTAAAAATATATTAAAAATTTAGGAAACTATTTCGAGAAATAATTCATGTTTACAAATAAAATTTCAAACATTTTATATTGTGACTTCGACTATAATATTGTAAAATCATATATTATATTAAATTGTTTTACAATTAGTAAATTACTACAAATTATGCTTACATTATGCTCGCAATAACACAATTTATTACATTTCTTATTTTTTATTACAAGTACTTGGATGGTATTCATCATAAAAACAATTAAAGCATAAGAATGTGCGGCAATGAGAGCATTGAATAAATGCTGATTCAAAATCTTCGCAATCTTCACATCTTCTATGTTCTTGCCACAAAAAATTCGCATATAAGGGAGAGAAGGCACAAGTAGAGGGGGAAAATACAAAGGACAATACGTATACCTGAAAAACGGTTGATCTTTAGGTTTAAACGGTCGTCTCTATCATTAGTTTCAAGATAGAATCTGACCTTATATTTTATTTGTTGTCACTTTTTAAAAACAAAAAGTTAATAGTCGAGGTCACAATATAAAATGTTTGAAATTTTATTTGTAAACATGAATTATTTCTCGAAATAGTTTCCTAAATTTTTAATATATTTTTAAACGAATTTAATTATTTCTTTTATTTTAGGTAATAAACAATGCTAATAATTAATTATTAATAAGTAAAATAATTGACGTTTAGAATAAAAAGTAATTTAAATAAAAAAAAAAGGACAGTGCCGAGGCTCGAACGCATGATCTTTGGACTGTGAGTCCAGTGCGTTCGTTGCGCGGCTAACGAAATGCTACAATTGAACCTTTAAATTTAAGGTAGATAACGTGCTCGCCTAATTTCAACCCTCACATTCTCGAAAACGGCTGCGTATCTACGGCTAATATTGGAGGCGTAATCTTATATTTTCCTAATCTACCACCACACCAAAGCTCATTAAAAAACTCGGTTGGCAGTTGGGGTATTCTCCTTGTTAGAAAGCGTCTTCAAGAATATAACTTTAGTTAAATTGAAGGAAGGTATCTTTGATGGACCTCAAATCCGCAAGATGTTTAGAGACGAAGAGTTTGTCAAAACTATGAATGATACCGAGAAGGCAGCCTGGTTGAGCTTCAAAGATGTCGCAACGAAATTTTTAGGGAATAATAAGGACAAAAACTATAAGAATATCGTTGAGAATATGGTTAGAAACTTCAAAAACTTGGGTTGCCTGATGAATTTAAAACTTCACTTCCTTGATTCGCACATCGATGAATTTCCCCAAAACCTTGGAGATTTCAGTGAAGAGCAAGGTGAAAGATTTCATCAAGATATGAAGGAATTCGAACGTAGGTGGCAAGGAAACTGGAGCGTTAATATGATGGCAGACTATTGCTGGATGTTGAAGCGAGATGTTAAAGCTAATGAAAAAAAGCGACGTAGAAATCCATTGCACAGGTCGTTCGATGACAAACGCATGCGCAAGCGTAAACCAATTTAGTTCTTTCGTACTTTCCAAATTTTTATCCGGGGCCATAAATTAAAAAAAAATTCTCAAAATAAATATTTTTATCTTTTTTTTTATGTATAGAATCCAAATATGGAGTGAGATTCATCGATTCACTCTCCGCTTTCTCGCTAATTTCAAATAGCGATGAAAAAACCATGAAAAATGGGGTTTTTTGCGTTTTACTCGAATATTTGCACTTTGACCCCGTATTCTGACCACAGATTCGGATTCAGCGTCGAAAAATACATAAGAATATGTTGGTCTGTATGCCAGAACCGACCACTTTTTTTTGTGGGCCTGTGTAATTAATATAAATTTTCGTTATAATCAATACCAATATATATTTTTTAAAGATATAATTGTTAAAATACATTTTTTAAAAATCATTATAAACATAATTGTTGAAATATAATACATATTTTTTATGTCACATAACGCATTGTTCAACTCTCTCTCTCTCCCTCTCTCGTTCTTGCTAAACAGACTCGGGACTGTTGTCGTCGTCGTCATTCGGTTTTCTCTTGACACTGCGACGTTGCCACGAAACGCTATCGTCCGCGACGTTCATCGTCTCCCTCACGACTCCGGGAATTTTCGCCAATCGCCGTGCCACAACCTCGAACAATTGATTCAACAATTGCTGCGTGCTATCCGTCTTCGCCGAAGAACTCAAAAACTGCGTTCGCAGTTTCGCGTACTTTTACCAATGACGCTTCTCCTTGCTCATTACATCAATCGTGTCGTACACGTACACACGTATTATTTGACTCCTAATCTCGCCTGGCGTCTTCACGGTGAGCAAACGACCGTTTTCCAGCTTCGTCATATTCTGAACGATCATCTCCGGATCTTGCTCCGGAGTAGACTCGAACAACGAGTCGAGCCCTTCCAACACCTCGCACGCACCGCGATCGGTCGTATCGATCGCGCGCCCTTTACATTTGTCGATCCATTTGTTGAAAGTCTCCTCGGTCATCAGACCATTCATAGACTCGCCTGCAGCTGCTTCGACACGTTGAAAGAGAGCAGATCGCGTTTTGGGCACGTTTCTACCGAACTCTTCGACATCCGCGCTCTATGCGTATCCACTAATACGTTTCATTTCTCACCCTTCGCGAACGCGGCGCGTATTCGGATCCGCGTTTCCGCGCGTCTTCATATACGTCGAAACAGTACCGATCAACAATCTGATGTTGCGCGTCGCCGCCGAAGAGAGGTCCCATAACTCCAGCATCAAATCCAACAAAGAGAGAAACGACGACTCCGCTTCGTTCCCCGGGAGCGGCGCTATCTCGTTCCCCAAGAGCGACTCGTTCTTGTCCATAACTTCTTCTTCGCGAACGATCTCGTTTTCGCTTAGATGCACTCTTTTCTCGATCGCTAATGATTTCAAGTCCGTGAAACGTTAAACGCTTTTATCACTTTCCCCTTCCTCGCACATATGAAATCTAACAAAGCGAAAATCGTTTCGAAATACCCTCTCTCCTCGCTCGATGT
Source organism: Crematogaster levior (assembly GCA_901521435.1). NCBI lineage: Eukaryota > Metazoa > Arthropoda > Insecta > Hymenoptera > Formicidae > Crematogaster > Crematogaster levior. The sequence continues at coordinate 137,676 of CABEGB010001488.1, forward strand.
GACTTCCCGGATGAGAAAAATGCGACGAGTGCGATTTCCACGTGCCTTCAAACTTCCCGTCCGTCTTAACACATTGCGCCGTCTTAACACATACCGCTCACAAGTTTTCTCGTGTTTCACGCGCCATCTGTTATAGGCCTTCTACAATAAAATATTAGTTACTACTCATGTGACACTAGTGATAAAGTCAGAATTATAAGTCATAAATTTTAAAAAATTTGCGTCCACAATAAGTCGTATTGCATCGTTGCATCATAACATTTCAGCCAATCAGAATGGCAATTCTGGACAAACGACAACACTATCTTCACAAAGTCTATGTTTATACTGCTTATCCTTTTATTAGTGTATGTACATATTTTGAAATGTTTATTGCGCACTTTTTTACCTTCTAATAAGTTTGTTTTTCATTTTAAAGTGTAGTTCAATCTGATTATTTCAGATATATACGATACTTTTTTTCTGTGATTTCACTGCAATTTTATATCTTCTTTATTCTTGTTTATTTATAATTAAGTTTTGCATTTGTTCTTGAAAAATGTAAAAAAATGGAAGAGAAAGATTTGATACTGATTGTACTGTTAATGCAAACGTGGTACACGTTTAGTTTGATAATATATGGCGCACTAAGATCACGACAGGGACAAGGAAGGAGGTTAGTACATCTAATTACTGTCGAATTTTGATGATTTCTGTACATTTTGTGCTTTTTTACTGTAATAGCATTACAATTTGTTCATTTTTTCCCCCGCGTGGTGGCGTCGACCAGTCAATAATACGTTACTCCAACTTGGAAAATTTTCACAGTTATTCCAAGAACTCAAGAACACTGATCACGAAGAATTCTACCATTATACAAGAATGACACCTGATCAGTTTCATTGGCTTTTGCAAAAAACAAAGCTATATTTGTTGAAACGTAGCAGGAGACGTCCATTTCCACCAGAATTGAGACTGGCTGTCACTCTGGGGCAAGTACACAATGGAGACCTCACTCGAATAATATTGTCAATAATATTGTCAATATCAACAAATACTATACAACTAAGTTATTGATCATGTGGTTAATACGGATTGATGTTGAGAATATTAATGGTGATTTGGATTTCTTCATTTTCGAGCATCAATATGTCCTATCATAACGATCTCCTCTACCACAAATGCTCGATACTCATGAATGAAAAAATTCGGATTTGTCAATAATATTGTCAGTATTTGTTGGTACTGACAGTATCATAGACCATGTAAAATCTGTAATGTACATAAAACTGAGTTCAAATATTATATTATTTATTAATAATATATTAATTAATAACATTTATTATGTAAGATTGTAAAAATATTGATACGTACTATCAGTATTATTGATTCAATAACATTATACCGATCAGTATTATTCATGTAAAATCTGCGAACAGTCATTTCTTGATCATTATAAAAGTAATTTCTTGATCAATATAAAAAGTTTATTCTAATACTATTTTCTAATGTATTTCAGATATCTCACTCACGCTGATAGTGTGTGGACGAAGAAGTGGTCTTTCCGTGGTTTTTCTTTGGTCGCTCAACAGTGTATAAGATTATACCTGAAACATGTAATGCAATTATAAAAGCTTTACAGCCAATATATTTACCACCGATGACAAGACAGGATTGGCATAATATAGCTGATGGATTTTATGAAAAGTAGAATTTCCCTAATTGTATAGGGGCACTTGACGGGAAACATGTGAGAATTCAGGCTCCAAAAAACTCAGGATCTTTGTTCTTCAACTACAAAAAATTTTTCTCAATTGTCCTCAAGGCAATCTGTGATGCCGATTATGTTTTCAAATAGGTGGACATTGGTGACTATGGTACATATTAATTGTCTGAATAGTGATATTTTTAGTAACTAACCGAATTAGTTTTATAAATACAACTTCTCTTTTGTTGCTAGGTTCCATATCTGACGGTGGAGTATGGTTGAACAGTGACTTCGGCTCCAGTTTGGAGCAAGGATTAATTGATTTGCCACATCCAGAGCCATTATTAGGGACAAATACTCCTTTTCCATTTGCCTTTGTAGGCGATGAAGCTTTCCCGCTCAAAACTTATTTAATGCGGCCTTATGCGAAGCCAAAGAAACTTCGACATCAGCCACAAGTTCCTGCAGCACAAGCACTAATAACCTTTGAAACAAATACTAGTTACAATGATGAAGATGTAGAAAACAAAAACACACAAAATAATAATGGAAGGATTAATGAATATTTGGACCACTATGTGCCTAATCTTACAATACCACAGAGAATTTTTAATTATAGGCTGTCTAAAATTCGTAGAGTAATTGAGAATACCTTTGGTATTCTTGTTTCAAAATGGAACATTTTAAAAACTTGCATTTGCTGTAAACTAGAAACTGCTGAGTCTATTGTTATGGCTCTTATTTGTCTGCATAATTTTCTTCTGGACAGCGAAAAGAATAGATTACCTACAAAACGTCTGTATCATAATCCAGGACTTGTTGATGGATATAGGCCGGATGGTCAGATGCAAAATGGAGAATGGAGAGCTCAAGTGCCACAACATGGTATGCTGGAACGAGCTGGTAGACTTGGAGCAAACAATCCTACACGAGCAGCTATTATTCAAAGAGATAAATTAAAAGATTATTTTCTTACTCAAGAAAGAGAGATCTTGTGGCAATATGATCATGCACTAAGAAATGTACCAATTATTAGAAATCTAATTTAACTATTACATTTTTCGCACATTTAAAATAAACAAAGATAAGTGTAAATATAGTACAAATATGATATATTATGCTATATTTTTAAGCGAGTTCATGTTGTTTATTTTATATATATAATAACATACAAACTATATAGAACAAATTATTTTTTTAATAGTTTTATCAAAGAGTAAAGTAATTTTTATTTTTTATATACATAATTTTCACACAAAGAAATATTGTAATATAAAGTTTTTCATATACTTCAGTCAATACGCAATCAATTACATTTTGTTATCAATCTTAATATTAAGATAATAAACTTGAGGTATACTTCATGAAGTATAAATGTATAAATTTTCTTTATTTTAAATCTTAATACACGAATATATATATTAACAAGTAACATCACGCAGAGTAACATTTGCGTAACGAGAAACTAAGCTCTAGTAAAATTAAATATACGAGTTGGCAAACAAACTAATAAAATTATTACTTAAAATAAAAGATGTTTATAGATACTGCAGACATTTATTTTTCGTAAAGGAACATACTTTATAACATAATTTTATCCGGTACAATTATTTATGTGCATAGGAGTATTTATAAAAATATATATGAGGCATTCTTCGTCAACGTAAGCCCCTTTCTCTCCAAAATTGGTTTAGGTATAAAAAATCAATCATAGTCTTAAAAATTCAGAAAAAATGTTTACTTTTTAATGTTAAGTGGCGTTTTTTGAAATTCAAAATGGCGGATCCAATATGGCGGATAAAAATTTTAAAATTCTCGCAAATTTCACAGAAATCACTATCCGGCGTTTTTTTAGGACGCTGAATACGAATCAGATTTCCGTTTTTAAAAATTCAAAATGGCGGATCCAATATGGCGGATAAAAATGTTAAAATTCTCGCAAATTTCACGAAAATCACTATTTGGGGGTTTCTTGGGTCGCTGAATACGAATCTGATTTCCGTTTTTAAAAATTCAAAATCAAAAATCAAAATTTCTTCCGCCATATTTGATTCGTGATTTTGAATTTTTTAATTTCATTCGAATTCAGTGATCCCTGAAACCCTCATATAAAGATTCAAGCTTATATTGTTATACGGCAATCCACAACCAAATTACTTCACTTTTTTGTACTTTATTTGTTATTTACAACAAATTGTTATTCAAATTGCAAAAGTAGAAAAATGTTTTTATTTTTATTAATGTATTAGGATGATAAAATGCAAGAAACCATGTCATTATTGGTTATTCTTTGCGAGAAAAAAAAATCACATAGGAACACGTTGGGTTAAACAATAATGCTCCCTGGAATGATCTAGTTTTTAATGTCGCTAAATAAAAATCTCACAAACCTGTTATTTCGGATGTTTAAATAGCAAATAACGTAAAAAATGTCTCTGTGTTTTACAGGGTTGACACTGTCATCGTATTCAACATGTGAAGCCCACAGTACTTTTTTTTTAATTTTTAATTTTTTTTTTTTTTTTTTCATTTTTAATACTTTTTTTTGTTTTAATACTTTTTTTTCATTTTTAATACTTTTATTTATTGAAATTAATTTTCGTAACAACTAATAACAGAACGTAAGACTATCATCAGCATTTGAGAATCGTTTGATTAATACTTTGTTTTCGCTTAACACTGTAAATGAATTCCCATAAGTATGCCATGCTTAGGACGCATTTGTGCAAATTTACTAAAACTTACTGGGAAGTCTGGAATTTTCATAGGAATCTGTTACAAATTCGTAATTTAGATGTATTATTAATATAGTTTTGAATTCGTGATGTTTCTCTTGTCCTTAGTTACCGTAACTATGTACGCTTGACAGGATTTTCAGTCCGTTGTAATGTCATAATAAAACCGGCCGCTTAACCTACATTTGGAAAAGATTACTAAAATATAACGATATCATATTATAATTTAAAATTTTATTGTCGATAATGTGTGCATATTTCTCTGATATAAACTGCTCAAAAAACCAAAACACAGACATTCCCTTTCATACTGATATTTGCGCGATTTTGTGTTGAATGGTTCTTATGTCAAGGAAGGACTTGTCAAGGTTGACACGTTATTCCTTAGTACAGAAATCAATTCAAGTGAAGTTGGACTAAGGTATTGTAGTTTGTTTGCCAGTTGTACATTACTTCGTAATTTGCATTCGGGCTACTTCACATTTGCGATTTTGTATTGAATGGTTATTGCTTTAGAGGGTCTTTGAATGCTGATAGAAGGAATTTATAGTTATTGTTAATGATATATTGACAATACTACCCTAAAAATGTCAAACGTTAAGTCAAGTGAACATTTAGATAGATGTTGCAATCCTTATGGCAGAGAAGGTCACAAAGGCAAGGGATTGCAACTTCTGTCGAGAAATTTAAAACGAAAATTTCCAAATCTTGCGGAAAATTCAAAAATTTGTTATGACTGCAGAGTCTATAAAGTTCAATGTATAACTGACAGTACACATGCAGAACACAATACAGATGAAACCATTAGTTCAATGGATACTTCATCGTTACCATCTGTAGATCATGATGGTTCAGAAGTCAGATCACAACGAGAAATAGAACTCGAAGAGGTGCTAGTTGAATTGAAGGAAAAATTTTCGAGTTTAAGTTTAAATGATCCTCGGAGACTAGTAATTTTAACTATCGCTCCAACATCTTGGAGTATTAAAAAAGTCGCAAGGGAATTTGGTTGTTCAGAAAAATTAGCAAAAAAAGGAAAACAATTGAAAGCTTCGAAGGGTATTTTAGCAGAAACAACTGCGAAAGTTGGCAAAAAATTATCGGATGCAACAGTAGAGAAAATAAAAAACTTCTATGAAAGTGACTTTAATAGTAGAGTAATGCCAGGCGTAAAAGACGTTGTTTCAGTTAAAATTGACGACAAACGGGTTCTTATGCAAAAACGTCTATTGCTTTTAGATTTAAACGGTCTCTACTCGACATATCAAGAGCTACATCCAGACTTCCCAGTAAGTTTTAGTAAATTTGCACAAATGCGTCCTAAGCACTGCATACTTATGGGAAGTCGTGGAACACATACCGTATGTGTTTGTACAATTCATCAGAATTGCAAGCTGATGTTTGATGCGATTGATATTGAGAAGCTCACAAAGGAGTCAGAAAATCCAATTGTAAATTACAAAAATGGTTTGTCACAAATAATGTGTAAAAATGCAACTACATTTTGTAAGCTTAATGAGTGTAAAAATTGTCCAGGCACTACAAAATTATGCGATCATTTAATACAGTGTTTGCATGAAAATGGTATCTTTCAGGTGATGTTCAGCCACCTTGTCGTGGTGGAGGGGCTCCCCGGAATTCATTCCGGGGTCTAAGAACGCATCGGGGCGATGTGGGTGCCGGCCCCCCCCCCTGTGTCTGAGGTGGATGCCTTTCGGGACATGCCGCCTGGCATGGGGTGGGGTCTCCGGCGTCCTACTTTCGGGTTGGGGCCGCTCCCGGGCCGCTCGGACTTATTCCGAGGTCGGGGCCGGGGGCGGCGAAGTGTTGGACAGGTGCTCCCGACTGTCTGGGCTCCCCCCGCGGCCGGTGTTCCGGACGCGTGGGGGCCCTGGCAGGAGGGGTACCCTTTCTTCTCCCCCAAACGGCTGCGGGACGTAGTCCTGCAGTACGCGGGGAAGAGGTCGAGGGACGGGCCGGTGGTGTCCCGGAACTCCCGGGCCCACCGGGCTGGGCCGCCCCGGGCCGCTTGGACTTTTCCGAGGTCGGGGCCGGGGCGGCGGAGGGAGCCACTTTGGCTCGGGCCAGGGCGGGGTCGGCAGGCTTGGCTGCCAACCGCCCTAGGAGAAGGAAAACTCCGAAAATAAACCAACTTTATTGATATCATGAATATGACACCAATGAAGAATATAAACTTACCGGCCCAGGGAGTTCGGACTCCCAGGTCCCGGCGTGAGGGGGGCATTGTCCCGACTCCCCTCACGTCGTCATCGTACGACGGGCTACCAGTGGGGTGCACCGCAGGCCCCACTGGAGAATTGGCGTCTGCGAAGGGGCCTCGGCCCGCTAGGACTGCCAGTCCTGTTCCTCCATCTCCTGGAGGGCAGGCGAAGGCATTTGTCACCCCCCTTCAGTCGCTGGGACTGAGGGGAGAAGGTGACTCGGAGGGGGATCCCACTCCCTGGTTCTCCGGGGGGTGGACCTGTGTGCCGGGTACCCCCCCTCAATCTGAGGGGGGGAGCTGACTCGGACGAGGATATGGTTAGCATGTCCTCGTCCTTATGCAAGCCGGGACCTGCGTCCAGCAGGGCCTCGGGAAGGCTGAGCCGCAGCAAGACAGGCTCCAATGCCCCCTCGGCGGCGACGTCTGCGGACGACATCCCAGGGCTGGACCCGGATCCGCCGGTGACGAGATCCCCCTCGATGGAGTCGATGATGAGCGGGGCCTCGGCTTCCAAAAGGAAGAGCGTGGCACCCGAGAAGGGTTCGTCGTCCAGCGAGGGGGAGGATCGGCGATCCACCTCAAAAATCCCCAAGTGGGACAACAGGGGTCGCCCTCCGAAGGACCCGACGCACGCGGGCCAATTTACGGGAGCGAAGTGCGAGGAGCGAGCCCGTCTGAAGAAGAAGGCGGACATTGAAAAAATTTTCCAGATGGCTGCTGACCCGAGAGTCCCGGTAGAGGAGACTCCAGGCCGCCGTCGCGGGTATGAGGAGAGGCTCAAGAGGGCTCGTGAGCAGTTCCAATCGGCTCCCCCTGGGGAGCTTCCGGGGCTGCTCGGGTCCCAGGTGTCGGCCATCCGAAAGCTGGCAACAGCCCCGCTTCAGGGGAGGATGGTGAAGACCCTCCTTAATGCGGCTGCGGCCTTCGAGGTGGGCATGGCCATGCTCGCGGAAAGGTCCGAGGGAGGGTTTACGACCCTCTCTCGGGGAGGGCGCCCTCTTCCCTCAGCGTCGAGGTCAAGGAGGTTCTTGAGGCCAACCGTCGTCTCAAGGAAGAACTGGATGATCTCAAGAGAAAAGTGGCGGACCTGGAACGGTCCTCCCCCCCGCCCTCCCCCCTCATTAAACCGGTGGAGGAAAGTGCAGAGGTGGAGACGGACGGGGGTGACTCTCAGCCCCCCTGCCCACCCGAGGAATCCTCCGGGAGATAGAGAGGGATAAGGAGAGATTCCCCGCGCTTCGTCCCCCTCTCTTGGGACAGGCCCCGGTAAGGCTGCCGGAGGATTCCGGCGGTCCCCGTGGGGTAAATCCCTCGTCCACCCGGGGAGACACACCGCCGAGAGACAAGACCGCCGCGGATGTCGGCTTCGAGGCCATGGTCGAGGCGGTTACCAGGGTGGTTCTGGAAAGACTTGGTGGGGGATCCCCCCCGCTAAGGGTCTTGCCGGATCGGAGAATCGGGTGGTTCGGACCTCCCCTCCGGCGACTCCTGCCGTGACGGTCAGCGGTAGGAAACCCGCCGGGCGCAAGGGGAAGAACAAGGGGGCACCAAAGCAGCAGCAGAGCGCTGCGAAGCTGCCCCCTTCTCAGGAAAGGAAGGGGAGGGCGCCTCCCGTACAGTCGGCGGCTGCCCCCCCTCCTCCAAACAACGGAGGACTTTACCCCCCCCTCTCAGCCGGCCCCTCCCTCGGGTACTCTCGGTCCCGGGGAAAGTTGGAGCCGGGTGGTTGAGAAAGGAGGAAAGAAGAAGACTCCTCCTGCCTCCACGGCGCCCCAGAAAGGAGGTCCTAAACCCTCACCCCCTCACTCCGCTAAGGGGCGGGGGAAGAGAGGCGGGAGGAAAAAGAGAAAGAGGAAGCAGCCGACCACAGCGGCCGTCGTCATCACCGCGGATGACGGGGAGTACGGCGAGTTGCTGTGCGCGGCGAAGAAGATCCTCTCTGTCCGGGAGATGGGGATCGTGGGCCTCCGGCACAGGGTTGCCATGACCGGGGCCACGGTCTTCGAGGTCCCCGGGCCAGAGAGGACGGCGAAGGCGAACGAGCTTGCGGACAAGCTTACTAGCTTGTTCGCAAGTAAATCGGGGATTCGGGTGTCCCGACCCATAAAAACGGCGGACATTCGCCTCCGAGGGGTGGAGCCCTCCGCCACCGCTGAGATCGCGCCCGCGATTGCGGACAAAGGCGGCTGCCTCCTCTCGGAGGTGAGGGTCGGGGCCTTGAAACCTTTCCCGCTCTTGAGAGGTTCGGGCACCGTGATGGTGCGCTGCCCTGTGGAGGTGGCCAACAGGGTAGCGCAGGGGGGCAGGCTCCAGCTGCAACTGGTAGCAGTTGGAGTTGATCTGCTGGAGCCTCGCCCCCTCCATTGCTTCAAGTGTTTGGAAAGGGGCCACATGAAGGCCAGGTGTCCCAACGATGTTTGCTATCGCTGCGGTGTCGCGGGGCACCTGGCCGGGAGGTGCACCGCGCCGGCCTCCTGCGCGGTGTGCAAAGCCGCGGGGAGGCCGGCCGGACACCGCCTGGGGGGCCCGGCGTGCAAGCCCCCCAGAAGAAGGAATGGAAAAGGAAAGGGGGAGGGGAAATCTCCGGCGACTGCCTCTCCTCCCCCTTCTGGGGGCGAGGCCTCGAGTGCCCCGCCTCTCTCGGAGGGGGAGTTGGTGATTCCTCCTCTCATCAGGGAGATCATGGAGTTTTCGGCCGATAAGGCCATCAAAATATCCGTGGTTGCACCGGCAGCCATGGGAACGGAGGCAGTAGACCCGGAGGAGCCGATGGACATCCAGTAATGTCCACCAGGCTTCTCCAGGCCAATTTAAATCACTCCCGGCAGGCCCAGGACCTGTTCCTGCAGGACCTGGCCGGGCGTGATGCAGGCCTGGGAGTGGTCGCGGAGCCGTACTGTTTGCCCGACCCAAATCCTAATTGGGTCGTGGCGACGAACGGCTCCGCGGCCATCGTAAGGAGGCACTCGCCGCGATCCCCCCCAATTTGCCAGGTGGCGGTCGGGGAGGGGTTTGCTATCGCGAGATGGGGTGCCCTCCACGTGGTGGGGGTGTACGCCTCCCCCAGCAGATCTCGCCCCGAGCTAAAGGAACAGCTCCGGAGAGTGGGGGACGGCATTCGCCGGTGCCTCCCCCATCCGGTTCTGGTTGCCGGGGACTTCAACGCCTGGCACAGGGCTTGGGGTTCCCGGCATACCAATGCTCGGGGCGAGATCGTGATGAACTGGGCGGCGGAGCTGGGCCTCGTAATACTCAACGAGGGGTCCCGCAGCACCTGCGTCCGCTCACGGGGGGAGTCCATTGTCGACTTGACTTGGGCTTCCCCGGGGGCGGCGCGATTAGTGAGGTCATGGGAGGTGGCCGAGCGTGAAACACTCTCGGACCACCTCTCGATAGAGATGGTCCTCACGGCCACCCCCCATGAGGTGCTGCTCCGCCGCCGAGTGGGGGGGCGTTTACCCCCCCGGAGATGGGTCTTGTCACGGCTATGCCGCGACAAGCTTTTGGCCTCGGCCGCGGTGGAGACGTGGTCCGACTTACCAACGGATCACGTCGACGCCGAGGCCGAGGCCAAGGAGGTAGGGGACATGGCCGCACGCATGTGCGATGCGGCCATGCCCCGTTCACGGCCCGCCCCCTGTCGGGCGGCCTACTGGTGGAACGAGGAGATTGCGGGTCTTAGGCGTCATTCCACGCTGACGCGCCGCAGTCTCCTCCGCGCCCGGCGGGCGACGGGCCGTGACAGTGAGAGGACCGCGGTGGCCGCGGACGCGTACCGAGCCGCGCGGTGCGCGCTCCGTTGGGCCATCCGCGGGGCCAAGGCCAGGGCCTGGGACGAGCTCCTGAAGGAGCTCGACCGGGACCCATGGGGGCGCCCATACAGGCTCGTCCTTAACAGGATGAGGCCTGCGGCGCCCCTGGCTGCCGAGGCTCTGGACCCCGAGTTCCTGGACCAGGTCATGGAGACGCTTTTCCCCCGAAGGGTGGCTCGCCTCCCTCCTAAGGGGGGGTCACCCTCCTGGGATCCGGGACTCGGGGTCTCGGAGATCGAGCTTCTGGCGGCGGCCAAGAGGCTGGGAGCAAGCGGAAAGGCTCCCGGCCCGGATGGGATCCCCGGTCGGGTCTGGGCCCTGGCCCTGTGCGAAGTAGGTGCCCGCCTGAGGCGTCTTTTCGACGCGTGTCTCAGGACGGGCACCTTCCCTTCCTTGTGGAAGAGGGCTAAGCTGGTCCTTATCCGCAAGGAGGGGAAGCCGGCGGAGCAGTCCTCGGCCTACAGGCCGATTTGCCTGCTGGACGAGGTAGGTAAGCTCTTCGAGCTCATCATCGCGGGTCGCCTCGTCCAGCACCTGTCGCGGAATGGTCCCCAGCTCTGCGAGGACCAGTTCGGCTTCCGAGAGGGCCGTTCGACGGTGGACGCCGTCATGCGGCTAAAGGCCCTCTCGGACCGAATTACGGGGGAGGGTGACGTGGCGTTGGCGGTGTCGCTAGACATCGTCAACGCCTTTAATACCCTCCCCTGGGAATGGGTGGGGGAAGCCATGGATTATCACGGCTTCCCCCTTTACCTCAAGGAGATAATCGCCGATTATTTCCGCGGCAGGCAGCTCCAGTTCGTTAATCGACTGGAACTGGCAACCTGTAGGCCGATGTACTGCGGGGTTCCACAGGGGTCCGTGTTGGGCCCCCTACTGTGGAACCTCGCGTACGACAGGGTGCTCCGCACGGCCCTCCCCCTGGGCAGCCATCTGCTGTGTTACGCAGATGACACGCTTGTGCTGTCCGGGGGGAGGAACTGGGTGGAAGCGCGGGACGCGGCCAACGCCGCGGTCCGCGCGGTCGTGCGCTCCATTGGAGCCATGGAACTGGAGGTCTCCCCGCAGAAGACAGAAGCTATCTTCTTCTATAGCAAGGAGAAGGGGCGACCTCCCCCCATCCAAATCTGGGTGGGGGAAGACCGTGTCTGGGTGGGGCCCCATATGAATTATCTGGGCCTCACCCTGGACGGGCTCTGGGGATTTGAGGAGCATTT
>CABEGB010001489.1:0-47228 GCA_901521435.1 Crematogaster levior
CAGTGGCGTAACTATCGAGGGCAGTTCGGGCAAAAAACCGAGGCCCCGCGATATTAAGGGCCCCGCAGGGGCCTTTAATATCGTTGGATATGTAGAATACGGCTTTTATGCTTTTTCCTATGTTCGCGGATATAGGACGTATAGTGGTTACAAAGAGTAATTCGATATGCCTATGTTCGCGGAGTCCGCAGCCTGTATCGCTGTCTTGCAGTCTCGCTCGTACTCCTCTATTCTACCGTCAAATGAGCGAGACAGCTATGGGACCCTTCTAACAATCACATCTGTTAATGCTTTCTCTCTCAATTGTCTGATTTTGATAAAAGGTGCAAAATATTTTCCATTACATTGCCGCTCAATATATGTATATCACGACGCGCTTCGCGTGTTTGCGTGTGACGCGTCGTTGTTTTAGCGCCGGCGACGTATTTCATTTGTGCCGCTGCGTGTACACGTAACATCAAACAATCCCCATAAAAGTATTTACTTTTCCAAAAAATTAAGTCGAAGCGTATTGTGAGAATATAAATATATAAATATATAGAAAATGAATAAGCGTGTTTATATGAGTGGTTCACAGAAGAGGAAACTTAAACAGGAACGTGATAATTCTATTGAGAAACTTGCAAAACTTGATAAATTTCTTATCAAAACACAATCAGGTGATGTGGTAACTTCATCAAATGTACAACAATCGTCAAGTGTAAGTGTTGCAAGCGAGGAAGCAAAATCTTCACAAAATGCGACTTCAGGGGAAATTCAACTGGATTCTGCAGAACAAACAATCGCTGCATTCACAAAAACTCCTGAGAAAACTTTAGATTTTGGAACTCATGTTGGAAAGAAATTATCAGATCATGATAAGAGACTCATTATTAGTCTGCCCTCTAACAGACCACAAGGACCGTTTCCTAAGGATCCATTGCAAGATAATAGAAGCTTCAAAGACAATTTTTACTATGTCAAGACAAAGTACGGGTGCGTTTCTCGCTTTTGGCTGTGCTATTCAAAGTTGATTGATGCTGCATGAACCATGCTGGCTTTTCTCAAATTCACAGAATAGTTGGACAACAGGAATAAGAGACTGGAAGCATCTTTCTACGAGAATAACTGAACACAGTCAAACAAAGAATCATATAGAAGCGTGTGCAGTCCTGGAAGCATGGAAGAAGAATGCAGTCGTAGATGGGGCTTTGGAGGAAAAGATTAGGTTTGAAGCATCTTTTTGGAAAATGGTATTAGAGAGATTATGTAAAATTACTCTATTGCTCGCAAAAAACTCGTTGTCTTTTCGTGGTCATGACGATGACTTTCAAGGCGAATTCAATGGTAATTTTTTATCACAAGTTAAGTTTTTAGCCAATTACGATGATATCATGAAACAAATTGTTAATATGCCTTCGGGATCAGTGAGATATTTAAGCCCGAAAATTCAAAATGAAATTATCGAATGCCTTTCTCAAGAACTACTATCAAAACTCACAGCACATATAAATTCGTCTCCTTTCTTTTCTTTGTTACTTGATACTACGCAAGATGTAGCAAAAAAGGACCAGCTGAGCATTGTAATTAGAACTGCCAATGTTATACGAAACGATGAGATGATTCCGATAACATTTGAAATCAAGGAAACTTTTTTAGGATTCTACCAGTTAGAAGACCAATCAGCTGCGGGCATGACAAAAGAAGTTTTAGCTATATTAGACCGTCTTAATATTTCAATACAAAAATGTTACGGTCAAGGATATGATGGTGCCAGTGTCATGAGCGGAGTCTACAACGGAGTACAAACAAAAATTAAGAATATTCAGAATAACGCTGAATATGTTCACTGTGCTAGTCATAATCTTAATTTGGTTGTAAACGATGTTGTTCGCGGATGTAGTGAAATATCAAGATTTTTTGATACCCTTCAGAACATTTATTGTTTTTTCGGATTAAGTATCAAACGCTGGGATATTTTGGCATCTTTTACATCTGAATCGGAAATTACGTTGAAAAAACTAAATCCTACTCGATGGTCTGGAAGAATTTCATCAATATCAGCAGTCAAGCAACGTTTTTTTGACATTTTAAAGTCGTTGACAAAAATTCATTTAGAGTCAAACAAAAGCAGCGAACGGAGGGAAGCCATAGCTATAAAAAATCAGATGGCTAATTACGAATTTGTGTTTATAACAGTCTTTATGTTCAGGGTGTTGACTGAAATTGATTTTGCATCTAAGGTCCTGCAAAAAAAGAACATCGATCTTAACGGATCAATGACAGTTTTGAGAAGAGTCCAAAATAACATCCAAAAGTTAAGAAGATCTTTCGAGGAAATAAAACTTGAAGCAGGAGAGTTGGCAAAGAAATGGCAAGTCGACCAGAATTTTAGAACGAAGCGTCAAAAAATAGTAAAAAAACACTATGATGAAATTGCTAGAGACCATAGGTTTGAAAATGCTGAAGAAATATTCAAAATAAAAGTTTTTTTCTATGTGATCGATCAGGTTACAGGACAAATTGAACAGCGATTCACAGGCATGAAAGTAGTTCACGATTATTTTGATTTTTTGGATCCTAAAATCATCATCAGCGTTGACAAAGAACTTCTTATTCAAAAATGCACTCAGTTTTCAAAAAAATATTCAGAAATAATTGAGCCATCTATAGTACTGGAATATCAACACCTTTTGATTCTTGTTAAAGAAGATTTGACTAGCAAAATGTCAACAAGGGAATTTTTCACATTATTAATTGAACAATATGGGATTCTCGAGAGTGATTTCATTCAGATGTTCACGGCTTTTCTTTTATTCTTGACATTACCTGTGACAGTAGCAAGTCTCGAGAGATCGTTCAGTAAATTAAAAATCATTAAAAATTATTTAAGATCTCAAATGGGCCAGAGAAGATTGAAAAATTTAGCTCTTCTTTCTATTGAGTCGAAAACCGCTTCTGAAATGGATTTGACCCAAGTAATAAACAAATTTGCTAATGCGAAGGCTAGAAAAAAAGAATTTTAGATTAATTAGTTATATGTAATGTACATTTACTTGAAAAATAAAAATTAGTTTATTAGATTTTTTGTTTGGCTATTGATAATCGATAAAAATTCGTATTCCAAAGTATTCTAAATATAAAAGGTATAGAAGGCCCCGAAAATCGTTTTGCCCGAGGCCCCGAGTTACTTTGTTACGCCACTGCTTGCCTGTCCTACGCGGTGATAAAGAGAGCGGTATAGATAAAGTGTACGGCGTTTATCTCGGCAAGGATGGAATGATGCTCGGTAGCAAACGTTTCGACGTGGACGACAACGATAACATACTCGTTGACGGTGTGAAATACATCGGTACGCCCGGTCTTTACGAGCTGATTTTCAAGAAAATTCCCGACGATGACGAATACACGGAAGATGATATGCGAAAGTACAAAAATATACTGTTAACGACTAATGTGCATAGATGCAATTACAATGCTGACGGTCAACTACGGAGCAACAGGGGACAAGTACAAAGATGTAATCGCACCGTTACTATCAATTGGAAAGAAGAAATCCGGAGGAGGATTACCTCGCGCTATGACGCTAAAGGACAACGCAATCGATTACGTACACTGGGATGATCTCAACGAGCTAGTGGATCGCCTGCGATTGCTCGAAGCTTCGCGTCAAGCTGGCCACAACGCTCACGACAACGAGATACTGTCGATCATCGAGGAACTTCGCGAAGCTGGTCTTATTATAAATTAACTGACGCATCGTCAAAACGAATCAGTCGATCGGTGTTCTTACTCGAAAAAATGTCGTCAATCAACAAATTCGGATTATTTGAACGCAGAAATGACGCAACAGTTGACAATTCACATCATTGGAGCAGATTGATGAGAAATTATATTCGTGATAACGCGTTGTGCCGCGTCGCTATGGACTATGATGCAAAGTCGCGCAAGATTTGCTGCGTAGCGCAGCCTGAGGCCGATACCGACGTCGCCAACAAACTGTACGTGGAACAATGCTTTAAAATTGTGAAAAATCAGCAGAGAGAGTCAGATGAGAAGCAGACTGCGATCGAGAAAGACGTACGAGCGTTACGGACTGCGATCGAGAAAGACGTGCAAACGTTACGGACTGCGATAAACGAACTTCGGCGTGCAATTACCACCGAGTCAGGAACGGCTAACGAACGTCTTGCAAACGGTTTGCGAACGACAACAAAACGACTTTTGAACAGCTCAGGAAAGACAATCGAACCTTTAACGAACAGTAATGAACGGTACGGGAACGGCTATGAACAGCTCAGGGACGACAACGGGCGACAGCAAACGACCAAGGAACGGCTGTCGGACAGCAATCAAACGACTATCGAACGGGCCAGAAACGGTTACGAACGGGCCAAAAACAGTTATAAACGGGTCAAAAACGGTTGTGAATGGTTGTCATGGACCGCTATCGAACGTCAACGGACGACAAAGAACCGCTATTAAAAGATAACAAACGGAAATAAACGGTTAAAAACAGAAATCGTAATTTCTTCGCATGTATTACGCGTCAATCAGTTGATGTCAATCAGTTAACGATTGCACCGTCGAAACATGAACTCATCGAAATCCAACGGAGGTAAAGTCGCCAGTTCTGAAAAACGACAACTCGTTGAAGAACTACACGCTCCGGCGAGAAAAAATTTTCCACGAAGACGCGTTGTAGTTCGGGGATACGACCTGTGGCAGGCAGACATTGTCGAGATGCGTCCATACTCGCGTTTCAACGGAGGCTACCACTACATACTCACCGTCATCGATGTATTGAGCAAGTACGCGTGGGCTGTACCGCTCAAGAGTAAAGGTGGAAGCGAGACGGCCGAAGCTATCGTTAAGATAATTCAAGAGAGCAAGAAATGTCCAAAAAACTTGCAAACCGATATGGGAAAGGAATTTTACAACACCGATGTGCAACGTCTTTTGAGGAAACACGACATCAATCACTACTCCACGTATTCGGTGTTGAAGGCATCGGTCGTTGAGCGATTCAATCGCACGTTGAAGAACGATATGTGGAAGATGTTTACGCTAAACGGGAATTACAAATGGATCGATACGTTGCCGCGACTCATCGCGAATTACACGCGCGTGCATCGAACGATCGGCATGCGACCTGTCGACGTTACCCCTGCGATCGCCGAAAGACTCTTGGCTACGATGTACAGCACGATAAAGATCGCAGGTCCAGCAAAGTTCAAAGTGGGCGACCCGGTACGCGTTAGCAAGTACAAGACCATCTTCGAGAAAGGTTACACACCAAATTGGACAACCGAGGTGTTTAAAATTGTTAAAGTACAACGTACTAATCCCGTAACGTATCTACTGGAAGATATTCGCGGAAAATCCGTCGCTGGAGCGTTCTACGAACACGAGTTGCATCGCGCGACTCACCCGGACGTATATCTCGTGGAGAAAGTACTGCGCAAAAAGGGTGACAAAGTTTACGTAAAGTGGTTGGGATTCGATGGATCGCACAATTCGTGGACACAAGGACAATGTGATTTAATATAAACTTTTTTTTTTATTTCAAACATATGAAAAATGTATACAATACATAAAAATATATGAAATACATATACAATATATAAAAATACATGTGTACAAAAACCTTTATTAATATCTCCTTCACATAATAATACATTTTTCAAATATATATATTACAATGGTATACGGTAATGTCCCCATGGCAAAGTATTATACGAATCTGGTACGATATACCGCTTGTCATCGTACGGACTCAGGGCGATTTTCATTTCAGATACCGTGTACACTTCATGCAATTTGGATCTTATACAAAATTGGCGACGTGTTATTTCATTTTCGTCATTCAGACACCGCGTGTAATCATCGAATGTTATAGCCCGCGCTACAACGTTACTTTTGACACCTTTCGCTTTTTTCGTGTCTTTTTTTCCGTCCACCTTCAACGCATACATCTTTGCCCTGAGCCCAACGAATTCCGTCATAATCACCCCGTTATTCTCATCTTTCATTAGACCAATCATTCATTAAATCTTTTTATTCGCGAGCGGTATATCGTACGCGTTGTCAATCGGATAATCGCTAGTGTCGAATCTCGCAATATCGCGCTTCATCATCTCTTAAACATCGTGGCATTCGATGTGGTATACGAGACTATCGGTATCTGTGTACATTATCTTACAATTATCGCGATACAGCGGTGCCATGTACTCGTGATGAAATTCATACAAACACACTTTCGATATGTCGAGAATGCACATACCTACGTATATCGGTTTGTTAAATTTCATCTCGAGTTTTCGCATTTCGACCGCGATTAAATTCTCGGAGAAGACGCTTCTGCTATGAAAATTTGGTTTTGCGATCATCGCCTCCGCGCCATACCGTCCATTCCATTGTGTTGTGAGTTTAACGTCGACATGATTTCGAACATTCTCCATGGTCTTACCAAATACCGCGTTGTTCATCAGTTTATATAAATTTTTTTCGAAATCATTTGTCGCGAGAGTTCTAAATTTCGTATTCAGTTCGATGTAATCGCGAAGCCATGGAGATTGTGAAAACTCTAACACGCGGTGTATCTTTGTGACGCGAAGGCCATGACGCGTACACTGCTGTAGGTTACGGTAATGAATGATGTAACGCTTCTTATCATTGAGTGTGACGAGAAGTTTTTCGCACTGTTTTCCAGGAGGCTTATCGCGTATCGGACAAAACGGAAGATCAGCATGGCGATCATGGAGTTCTCGCGGATACGCAAGATCGACTTCGAGAACGTAACTGTGGGCGAATCCGAAGGAATCGCGCTCGCGTCAAAGTTAGAGACGTCTTCGACCCATCGAAAATTCGCGTAAGGCAGCGATTGACACATCGCCCACCCGTACGATTGTTGACGTCAAAGTACATGTGGAAGGTTTCGATAGGTTGTACGACTGCATATATATACTTGTTATTGGCTCGTGCGTATCTACCGGAATATTGACTAAGGCCGCCACGTATTCCGCGTTCAATAAACTTGACCATGTCAATGTCCGTGAGCAATTCGAAATTTATACGCGTATGTTTTAACATAGCGTCCCATGTAAAACCGGGCAAAGTATAATAATAAGCGGGATCCAGGCCATAACTCGCCATACTACTATCACGGAAATTTTCAAAAATGTCGGCCAATAACAAGACATCCGTTTTTAAATATAAATCGCTATATTCGCCCAAGGTTCGGATCGAGAATCGTTTCCACACGTTCGCGGCGTGCGCGTAATCGCTCTCGGATACGGTCTCACCGGTTAATGAACTATAAAATGATTCGCGTGGCGGTAAACAGAGGTCCTCCAATTTATCAACGCAATCAATATATTCATACGGAAACACACCTTTTCTCGTCAAAAGATCAAAATCAATCGATAATTGAGAAAATTCGGAGCGTAAAATTTTCAACTTATCTTTATTAAGAAACGATGCCAGTTTATCGAGGCTACTACTTAGAAATTTATATGAATCAATAAACCGTAATTTTATGCAATTATCGCTTGAGGATTTTGATCTTTCGACGGTATCTACGACATTTTTCGTGAATGAAATATATTTTTCTTTTGTTATTGGCAAAAGATTGACTGCGCCTTCGAACGCGGTAGCTATTTCTTTAATAATGAAATGAGAATCGTAACCGGATAAATTATGGAAAACTATGGGAATTTGTGAATTTTTATAATTCAAATTGCAATTTGAATGCGCGGGACCTCTGTAACGCCCGGTCAAATGGCAATGATCGCGTACTCGGTCGTCGTCGTTGTCGTCATCGTCGTCTTGCGTGAACGGTTTCTCGCAAATGTGGCAATGTGTCGCGCTATGGTACGCCTCCCGCTGCTCGTTGGAAAGAGTTTCCATGGGGACATTTGTTGATAAAATCCGTTTTACGCGGTGCGCAAGATTTTCAAGTTTGCCGACGAACCATGCGACGCAATCTTTATCGCGGCGAAACCGATAACGAGTCGTCGTATGAGCACCGCACATAGTATGCAACGCTGAATACCTGGTGAAAGTGCTGGTGCGTAGTTGTGGTTGAATTCTTGTCCGTCTTCTGCAGGACACATTCAAGGTCGGCGTACACGATGAACGGAACGTTGCTCCAATTGCCAAAACTGAGCCACTTGTCGTCTTCGCTTGGTAGTCGGGTAGCGCAGTTGTTCATCCTTCCGCAATCAATGGTGTGGGCTTCCAATTTCTGATTTGAGTGAAAATAGTGAAGACATCTGAAAAAATAATATATTTTTTTATATATCTTTCAAGTAGTAACAATTATTTTAATAAATTTTATTAAGATGTGTACTTACCGATCACAAAAATATTTTTTATTTTTTTTTTTGCTGAGTTGCGAGCTCACAAGGCGGGATAAATTTTTGATCCACGCGAAATGTCCCACGTTGTCTCGCAGATCCTCCACATACAACAAATTAATGTGCTTCTCCTTTTTATCGTTGGTAAGTCGTAGCGGAAGAATGTTTAGCGTTTTGTTTTGTTTCTCCATACCGTATACGTTTATTGATACGTTATTTAAACGTTTAAATTTACTGATATTTTTAAGAGTCATTGGAAACTCTATATCTCGAAGATTCAGCACTGTTGCATAGTGTGGATACGAGGTGCATCTATCGGCATTTTTCTCAACGGAATACAAAGCGGTGACTATCGACCACGCAAAGCAGGCATTGTCGGTCGATTGCACGTTGATCACTGCTCTCTTCAGTTGTATTACTCGCGGCATTTTCACCATACATCCCGCGTGCAATGAATTATGCTTGTTTATGTTAATGATTAAATTGAATATCCGCGACAACGCCCATCCGCTATCCCGCTCCTGGAATTCTTCGAGGGATGCCAGGGTGGGTTCGATGACGCGTCGCTCGTACCAATCTTGCAGATCCGTTGTTTGGTAGAGTTCGTAGTTTCTTGTGTTAATACTTTTATTGGCACGTTTATCGCCGATCACAAACTCCCCATTAAATATGGTGTTCACTTTTACGCTATTGTATTTTTCAATGGCGTCTTGCACTTGCTCGAGCACTACACCACCGGCGTCTTTCAGAAATGTTCGCGGTGCTATATGCTCTATGTTAATCACCGCACCTGTTAGTACACGATTTTCGAACGCGGTCTCGATCTCTCGCCAAACGAGTCTCTCCGCGTTATCACCACTTGTGCTCGCGTAATCGCCACCGACGTGTACAAAACGTCTTTTTAATCTTTTTTTCGCACCCTCGATTCGCGCGATTCGAGCCACCAAAGATTGCTTATTTCCAATCGAGAGCCTTGGACGCTTAGCACGACTGCGTTCTTCGAGCTCTTCCATAAACTCGTCGCATCGCTGCATCCACGCTAAACATTCTTCCGCGGTAACGACTTTATCGGCATGCTCCAACAGGTCGCGTTTAAGGGGATGCTGGAGTCATCGGCGAACTCATGCGCGATTTTGAGTGCCGCCTTGAAGGAACTAATAAAAATGTTACCGACACAGTCGGTATGAGAGTGAGCGAGATAGCAATAGGAATGAACGAGACAGTAGTACGAGCAAGCGAGACAGCAATAAGAGCGAGCGAGACGGCAATAAGAGCGAGCGAGACAGCAATAAGAGCGAGCGAGAGAGGAATAACAGCGTGGAAGGAAAGACTCGATCTTTCGAGTTTTCTCTGCCAGCTATGCCCCTCTCGCTCTCTCCTATTACTGTCTCGCTCTTATTACTGTCTTGCTCGCTCCTTACTGTTTCTTTAGTTCGCTCGCTGAGAGATATTTCTTGTGTTATAATAGTACACACTAATGCGTATTCTTTGTACATGTGTCGTTTCAAATGATTATAAAGAAACGACTTTTTTTCTCGATCAAAATTTTGTCGCAAGGCTGAGCAAAACGCTTACACTTGAAAAATGTGTATATAATATAAACATCTAATGTTATATACTTTCTTTATATTTATCTCTATATAAATAAATACAAATATTGAATATACATATTGAATATATTATATAATATATTATTTATTTTGTATATTATATATATATATACAGGGTGTTCCAGATCAACCGCAGGTCCTTGAAGGAGAGGATAGATCTCGA
Source organism: Crematogaster levior (assembly GCA_901521435.1). NCBI lineage: Eukaryota > Metazoa > Arthropoda > Insecta > Hymenoptera > Formicidae > Crematogaster > Crematogaster levior. The sequence goes on from CABEGB010001489.1 coordinate 10,110, forward strand.
CAATGTGAGTAAAAAATGTCTTTACAAGAAAGTTGTGAGATCAATAGTTTTTGAATAAAACGCATTAGAAGTTAACCAACCATGGGGCCCGCATTTCGCGCCGTCAGGAGCGGCGCGGCATGAACCATTCTTGTTCGCAATACATTCTACCACATTAATTACTCGTAACATTTGTTAATAAAATGTACAATTAACAATAAAGTTAATAATTACTTGTCGTTCAGTAATTGTAAAATTAAGTTTTGTAGAAGCTATTTTTTCATATCGTAATCATATCGTTAGAAATTATTATTAATTTAGAAATAGTTTAGAAATTATTATTAATACTATCACGTTAGTAAACATTAAAATAAAAATCAATTGTTTTAAACAATTGTTTGTGTATAAAAATAAATTCTTCAGTTACTAGACAAACATTTTTTTCACTAAATACATAATTTCACTATTACTCTCAGTTGTTAATTTATTTGTCGACATTATTTCATAATAAGCCATTTAATTATAAACAATTTCAAATAGTCATACGAATTTTTCAATCACGAAATCATGGTATCACTGTCTATTTTCATTATCTTATTAAATAAAGTTTACGTGTTCGTAAAAATTAAAACTAAGAAATGGTCAAGTAAGCTGACGATAGACGCGAAGTAAATTTCAACCACTTTATTTTAATCAATTGTTTTTAATTTGTCGTTGGTTTTTAATTTGTCATGTAAATAATTATTGATATTACAATTTGAATTATACTTTTATGATTGTAACAGAAATATTTCCATAGAAGATTCTTTAAAATTGGGGATCAATGCATACATACTTTGACAATTTAAAACTCTTCGAATTAAGATTCTTCGTTGATGCCGCTTCGGATATTTCCAAAAATCAGTAGCAACATCAGTAGCAAAAACGATGGAAAACAAATGAAAACAATTACGAGTAATTGATGTGGCAGAATGTATTTCGAACGAGAATGGTTCATGCCGCGCCGCTCCTGACGGCGCGAAATGCGGGCCCCGTGGTTGGTTAACTTCTAATGCGTTTTATTCAAAAATTATTGACTTCACAACTTTCTTGTAAGGACATTTTTTACTCACATTATCGAGATCTATCCACTCCTTCAAGGACCTGCGGTTGATCTGGAACACCCTGTATATATATATATACATATATATACATATATATGTATGTATATATATATGTATGTATGTATGTATGTATGTACACAAATTTATAATGCGAAGATACGTCTGCGTTCTTCTAGCTAGCCGAGCGCCGGGCGCACACGTACACGGCTTTTTCCTTGTGTGCGCGCTACATCACGCACACGAGGAAAGAGCCGTGTACGTGTGCGCTTGGCGCTCGGCCAACTAGAAGAGCGCAGACATATCTTCCGTCTCCGTCTCTCCCTCTCGCTGACACGCTTGGCGATCGAGATCGAAAATTATATCTCTTGCAAGGAGACGGTCGAGCTTTCCACCTGGATTTTAGTTGAATATTATATATATTTTTATACATATTTTTATACTCTTCCTACTAATATATTCACTTTCTTTCAACGTGAATAAATAATGGTACAAGTTATTGTACCATGTATTATATTAGTATTATATTAGTAGGAAGGGTATCAATATGTTACATAACTGATACCCTTCCTACTAATATAATACATGGTACAATAACTCGTACCATTATTTTCCTAGAAATAAAAATAAAGTCAGTACGTAATCTACCGATTCGATATACCTACTTTCAAAATAATAAGCGTGGTCGTGTTAGTAAGTCGAGCGGCTAGAACGCTGGAGATCTCGAGTTCGAAACCTTTCTTTTTTTCTATTTTTTTTTATGTCTTTAAATAATTTATGCAATATACTAAATTAAACCTATATTAATCCTTAAAAAATATTATATAAATATAATTTTTTTAATGATATTAATATAGGTTTAATTTTAATGTATTGCATAAATTATTTAAAGACACGTTGAAAAAAAGTGAATATATTAGTAGGAAGAGTATAAAAATATGTATAAAAATATATATAATATTCAACTAAAATCCAGGTGGAAAGCTCGACCGTCTCCTTGCAAGAGATATAATTTTCGATCTCGATCGCCAAGCGTGTCAGCGAGAGGGAGAGACGGAGACGGAAGATATGTCTGCGCTCTTCTAGTTGGCCGAGCGCCAAGCGCACACGTACACGGCTCTTTCCTCGTGTGCGTGATGTAGCGCGCACACAAGGAAAAAGCCGTGTACGTGTGCGCCCGGCGCTCGGCTAGCTAGAAGAACGCAGACGTATCTTCGCATTATAAATTTGTGTACATACATACATACATACATATATATATAGGCTTCAAATAATTTCATTGAATTAATAAGATATTTGCGATTAAAATCACACACTAATGAACACGATCCAGTGAGAAGAAATCTATCAAAGAAATCGAGTCGACATTGAATTAACGTCGAATTGATGTAAATTGCATCGATCGATATCAATTTGATGGTCATTTCTCACTGGGGATATAAATCAGATAATTTTTAACTAGATTAACCATACATATTTAATTAAAAGTAATCCGATTTATGTCATGTTTGGTGTCATTTTAATCGTGAAAATGTCATTAATCCATTAAAATTATTTTCAAATCAATAAAATGCGAAATTAATGTTCTAGGTTTTATTTTATTCCATGTTTACTTTTCATAGATAAGCGAGCTCTTTAAAATCCTCGACGCTGGAGCGTGAGGAAAGCGAGAGCGAGAACGAATAAAGAGCAAGCGAGATGGCCAACATCAAAGAGAGTTCCGAAGTCTCGACGCGAGCCTATCTTAATCTCCAATCTTTCGTATCATATTTCTTTTTACTATAGAAAATAAAACTTTTACATTTCGCAGTTTATCAGTCCAAAAATAATTTTAATGGATTAATGAGACTTTTGCGATTAAAATGACACCAAACACGGTATAGATCGGGTAATTTTTAATTAGATTATAATCAAGATGTTAATTACTTATCTAATTAAAAATTATCCAATCTATACCGTGTTTGGTGTCATTTTAATCGCAAAAATCTCATTAATCCATTACAATTACTTTCGGTCCGATAAAATGCGAAATGTAAAAATTTTATTTTCTATAGTAAGAAGAAATATGATACGAAAGATTGGAGATTAAGATAAGCTCGCGTCGAGACTTCGGAACTCTCTTTGATGTTGCCCATCTCGCTTGCGTTTTACTCGTTCTCTCACGCATTCTTCTAGCTAGCCGAGCGCCGAGCGCGCACGTACACGGCTTTTTCCTGTGTGAGGTAGCGCGCACACGAGGAAAAGGCCGTGTACGTGTGCGCTGGGCTAGCTAGAAGAACGCAGACATATCTTCCGTCTCCTTCTCTTTCTCTCGCTACAGTTGACACGCTTGGCGATCGAGATTCGAGAAGTACATTTTTTACAAGGAGATAATCAAACTTTCCACCTGGAATTTAGTTAAATTTCACACATATGTTGTTACATACTCCTACTAATTCCTCCTACTAATATACTAATATATTTACTTTTTTCAAAAACGTGTCTTTAAATAATTTATTATACAATATATTAAACCTATATTAATATCATAAAAACTGTAATATTTATATTATATTGTTTTAGGATTAATATAGGTTTAATTTTAATATATTGGATAAATTATTTTAAAAAAATAGAAAAAAGAAATGTCTCGAACTCGAGATCTCCAGCATTCTAGCCGCTCAACTTACTAACACGACCACGGTGATTGTTTGAAAGATAGGTTTATCGAATCGGTAGATTACGTACGTAACTTTACTTTTATTTCTTGGAAAATAATAGCACGAGATATTGTACTGTATATTATATTAGTAGCAGGTGTATCAGTATGTAACAACATATGTGAAATTTAACTAAATTCCAGGTGGAAAGTTTGATTATTTCATTGTAAGAAATATACTTCTCGAATCTCGATCGCCAAGCATGTCAGCTGTAGCGAGAGAAAGAGAAGGAGACGGAAGATATGTCTGCGTTCTTCTAGCTAGCCCAGCGCACACGTACACGGCCTTTTCCTCGTGTGCGCGCTACCTCACACAGGAAAAAGCCGTGTACGTGCGCGCTCGGCGCTCGGCTAGCTAGAAGAATGCGTGAGAGAACGAATAAAAAGCAAGCGAAATGGCCAACATCAAAGAGAGTTCCGAAGTCTCGACGCGAGCTTATCTTAATCGCCAATCTTTCGTATCATATTTCTTCTTACTATAGAAAATAAAATTTTTACATTTCGCATTTTATCGGACCGAAAATACTTGTAATGGATTAATGAGATTTTTGCGATTAAAATGACACCAAACACGATATAGATCGGGTAATTTTTAATTACATTATAATCAAGATGTTAATTACTTATCTAATTAAACATTATCCGATCTGTATCGTGTTTGGTGTCATTTTAATCGCAAAAATCTCAGTAAGTCATTAGAATTATTTTCAAACCGATAAAATACGAAATGTGAAAATTTTATCTTTTATGCTGCGATGAAATACGATACGTAAGATTGGAAATAAAGGGATGCTCGCGAGCGGGACTCCGGAACTGTTTGATCGGTCATCTCGCTTGCTCCTTCCTCGTTCTCGATCTAGCATCAAATATAATCAAAACTAAAACTTTTATTATAATGGTATATTTGTAACGCAAAATTTTTTAAAATTTAACATGTCCCTGCAATTGTATGTATATATATATATATATAACAAATTGATATCACTAACCTTTTTCTACATCCTTTCTTTAAAGAAAGTTTACGGCGACTGGGGTATGGTTTCGCATCACCCTGGTTTCCCCATTTCTCTTTATATACTAAAAAACACTAATACTTTTCCACTTTACACTCAAAACACACTACACTACACAACACTACACTACACTACACGAAATGGCAAAGATAATATTATTTTTATCAAATAAGCAGATTGCAACAGCTCCATCTATCACGATGTCTGTGAACTAATTTACTGCTCTGTATTATCTTTAGATCTCGCTTTCGCTTGCAAATAATTCTTCAATTTTATACGCTAATCTTTTTTATTAAGCCTCTAAAAAAAATTCTAAAGGTATATTTACATTCTTTCATGTTTTCTCTTGTCGGTGCCGATCTCATTTTATATGCAAGCTGTAAAACTTTTGTATTGGTCAAATATATTTACGACCTGCAGCTAGGAGTCGATAACAAAAAACTAATTTTTAAAATTTTTTCTTATTTTTAAGATAAAATCACTAGCACCATATTTGTTATTTTGTGTACTTTAATCGTGGAGAAGCATTTGTCATTTTACTTAACTAATAAAAAGTTTAGCGTAAAAGACGAAAGTATCATTTCGGTCGGTAAAGAAAATGCTTCCAGCATCCCCTTAATTTCTCCAAGATGTCCCATGTTTTATGATTGTCTTTTTTCGCACTGCTTTATTCAGATTAATTCACTTCCACTTTTTACTGTAGTCACCGACTTTGATAGCAGCAGCCAAACGTTTTGGCGCTCGAACGCGACTTTAACGTTAAAGATTGCAACTTTATTTGATCACACAGAGCAAGGTATATTCTCTTTCACGGATGACTGAGAACTGAACTAATGCTCAAGAAAGATCTTAAAGAGATGGAATTTTCAAAATTAAGCAATAACGCGTTAATGTTTTCTCGGGGAAAAAAACGGAAAGGTTTGCATGTAACCTAGTGACGCACTAGAATATCTAATCTTCCGGCGCCAGATATTTTATGAAAAAAAAAATGAGTGATTCATGGAACTCGGAATTTATGTTTCTTATTGTCCCTTTGAACAAAAAAGATAAGAAAAAATTTTAGAAATTTGTGACAATGTTTAAATACTATCGTGTGACGCACTAGAATATTTTATTTTCCAGCGTCGGAAATTTATAAAAAACTGAATGATTCATGGAATTATAAAAGAGAAATCTTTGTTTGGACCTTATTGTCCCTTTGAACAAAAAAGATAAGAAAAAATTTTAGAAATTTGTGACAATGTTTAAACATTATCGTGTGACGCACTAGAATATCTTATCTTCCGGCGCCGGATAAAAACTGAGTGATTTATAGGTTTTTATTTATTTATTTATTTATTTATTTATTTATTTTATAAGTAGAAATCGAAAAAATTGATTTTAAAAAATTGATTGATTATTTTATTATAAGGAGAAATTGATTTTTTTTAAATTAATTGATTGATTATTTTATTATAAGGAAAATCGAAAAATTGATTAATTGATTAATTTAATTTTTTGATTAATTTAATTGATTGTTTGATTAATTTAATTGATTGGTTGATTTTATTGATTGATTGATTAATTTAATTTTTTGATTAATTTAATTGATTGGTTGATTAATTTAATTGATTGGTTGATTAATTTAATTGATTGATTGATTAATTTAATTGATTAATTATCCCCCCGTGGCGTCATACCCCCACTCCCGTGACGTCACACCTCCCACTCCAATTTGAGTTAGAAACCGCCTAGTATACCTACTATAAATGTGTTGTTAATATAGAACTTAATTATATCAATAATTAGAATATTATTTTATCTAATATAATATAACCTAATTTTACCTTTCATAGAATTTTGTGAGAAACGGTCCAAATAGTTGTTCCCGGTGGAAACGTGCTTGCAATTAAACGCACTGTTTTTCGATTTTGTCAGTAACAGTATCGAGAGAATATTTTGAAGCTGACTGTAGGCCGATTCTGTAACCAATGGCAAGAGTGATCCTGAAAGAAAAGCACGACTCTCACAGATTGTCGCTAGTTAACGATATCGAAAACAGTTGCTAGGAGTTACAAAATCGGCCTACTGGATAGCTTAAGTGGATAAGGCTTCGCTCTTCCTTACATCTCATGTGAATACTATCTTCTTCCTTTCATTCCTCTCAACTCTCACCTTAGCTTTAATCACATATAATAGATATCGCTGTTTGTTCAGAACCACTTTTAAATGTATATACTGTGAATACTTCTTCTAAACCTACTTTTCATTTAAATGTACATAATGAAACTGTTACAGAATATGATATTAGTAATATACATAATAATAACAATACAATATATATCCACCCTCTAATTTCAGAGTATCGTGATAAGTGTCAAGATAGTGATATCCAAGCAAATAGCGATAACTATAGTAACTCTATTATAATTGATTCTATTGATAAATGAAAATCATGCGCCTGCTATAAAAGAAATAGAAGACTTGTAACAATAATAATGACGAGAAATTAAGAAATGCGAATAGCTACATGGATTCTGTCATATAATATTCCTCATAATGCATGTAATGCATTATTAAAAATTTTATGTCAATATACATCGTACAGTATACCCACGGATACACGAACATTATTAAAAACTCCAAGGCAAACGAATATATTAGAATTATGTGGAGGGGAATATTTTCATTTTGGTTTATATGACATTATTAAAAAAATGTGTGACGATACGCCTTCCCCCTCCTCGTCACGGGCCGACCAGCCGCCCAATACGTGCGCTTCGGCGCCACAAGTATCTCCAACGCCGCCCGCGGCCCGCGCCGCACCTGTCGGTCCCGACGCGCGACTTCCCCCGCCACTACTCGGCACCTGCCGGCCGGGTATATAAGGCGGCCGCCGCGTCGAGTCGAGACCAGTCCCTGCGGTCGGGAGCTACCGACCGCTTCCCACTACACGGTGAACGGGTGCTACCGTCACAGCCGGGAGCTACCGGTGTGTAGGCTTTCCCCCTTCGGGAGCTACCGAAGGTACTATACCTTGTCACCTCCTACCCGAGTCGGGAGCTACCGACTCTTCCGCACAGCGGACGGGAGCTACCGTTCGCAGCCGGGAGCTACCGGTGTGCAAGTTTCCCCCCTCGGGAGCTACCGAGGGATTTATTACCTGACCGATCCCCAGACCGTGTGTTACCGAACACCACGCCGATTACCGATCTTCGCGAATATGCGCCGCGCCGGGAGTCCGCGACCGCACCGGATCCGCCGTGTCCGTCGGAGACTAGCTATAAGCCGCGTCCGCCTAGTTCGTAAGTCCGTATCCGCGTTTAGGAATAAGTTTGCGTTTTAGTAGTAAGTTCCGTTTAGTAGTAAGCCTGCGTATGCGTCCGCGTCTCATTAGGAATAAGTCCGACTTTAATTATAAGCGTGTGAGCCAGCGCGACCTGTGCGCTCTCTCACACACACACACACACACACACACCCAACACACATTGTAAATACAAACTGTACACCATATACCAACCTTTCTATTTGAATAAATATCTGTTGTTACTAAATATCGAGAGCAGTGTTTCACCCTTTCTCACCCTAGCCCCGGCGAGCTATTCCCACCGATCCCAGCGTGCGGAAAGGCGTACCGTCACAAATGTTATTAAAAAATGATGAAAAATATTTTAATTTAATAATAATATTGGACTTGGTTAGGAGGAGCGAGTGGGAGCGTGTGTGAGTAGCGAGCGAAAAAGGTGAATTGCGTGTTAAAGCGGATAATAAAGGTAGGAGAGGGAAATAAATAGGTGAAGGAGAGAGTTTGGAGGAGAGCGTAGAAGGGGAAGTGGAGGGAGGACGATAGTCGTAGGGAATAAGGTGTGAGCGAAGACGGAAAGAGTGGGCGGGAGATTTTGAGGTTAAGGAAAGAGGTTAGGGTAGTAATAATGCGGAGAATCAGGGAGGAGAAAGGGGCGAAAGGCGTGAAGGAAAGCAGGATAAAGGAACAAGGAAAGGGGATGGAAGAGGAAGAAAAAAAGGAAAAGAGAGTAAGTTTTAGAATGGATATGGAGGAGGATGGAATGAGGGAGATCTGCAAGCAGGAGCTGGGGAAATTAAACGAGGAATGGGATAGGAAATGGAAGGATATGGAGGTAAGGATAGTTTTAATGGAAAGATTTATGGTTGAGCAAAGGGAAGAGAATAGAAGGAGGGAGGAGGAGAGGAGAAGAGAGATGGAGGAGCGGACGGGCGGCAGGGGGGGATCGGAGGGAAGCACCGGGGGAAGAGAGTCGGTGATGAGTAGTCGAGGAAGTTTATGGGGAAGTATGGCGAGTACAGGGGAAAGGAGTGAGAGCTTTAGTGAGAAAGAGTTGGGAGTTTTGAGAAGGATGGCCAGAGACAAGGAAAGGGAAGAAAAAAGAGCGAATTTTATAATTAGAGGTTTGGAATGGGAAGAAATAAATGAGAGGGGTGGGATAGAAAAGTTAGTCTGGGAAAAGTTAAGGGTAGAGATAAAAGTGAGAAAGAGCTGGAAGAGCGGAAGAGTAATAGTGGTGAGCTTGGAGAACGAGGAAATGAAGAAGGAAGTCATGAGGAAGAAAAATAGGTTAAAGGGGGAGAACTTCTTTATAGAGAATGACTTAACGTTCGAAGAAAGAAAAACACAGGAGAAGATAGGACAATGGGCAAGGGTGGAAAGGGATAAAGGGAAGAGAATAAAGATAGGATAAATAAAGTTGAAGACAAGTGGATATGGTGGAAAGGATAAAGAAGAATTATTAAAGTTGAAGACAAGTGGAGAGAGAAGACAATGGTGGAAAGAGATAGAAAGCGGTAGAGGAATAGTAGGGAGGGAAGAATTATTGAGGGAGAGAGGATAGGAAGGAGAGGGAGGGAGAAAGGAGTCGGAAGGAGGTAGGAGAGGAGAGGGGAGAGGAAGGAAAGAGAGAGGAGAAATCTTTTGGATAAGCCAAGAAGAGGAGAAAGGGGAAGAAGAGGAGAAAAGGGGGGAATAGTAGGGATAAGGAAGAGATGGGGGGAGGAAAGGGAAAGGGAAAGGAGAGGACAGGAAGGAAATAAAAGGATTTTATTCTGGAACGTAGAAGGGATTTTATAAGTTTAAGCGAGACATGGGTGGAAGAAAAAGATGGGAAAAGATAAGGGATAAGTTACCGGTTTCACATATATGGAAGTGTAGTTACGCAACAAGGGATAAGAAAAGAGGAAGAGCTGCCACGTAAAGGGGGGATTTATAGTAGGGATAAGGAAGGGATGGGGAATAGAAAGGGAATACAGATTCAGACAAGTGGGTAAAGGGGTGGTGGTAAGTAAAATTAAGGAAATGGGGGAAGGGAGAGGTTGGGTAATAATCTCAGTGTATAACACGGAGGAATGGAATGATTTTGAGGAAACTCTGAGAGGATTAAGGGAAGAGTATAGAGATGAAAGGATAATAATAGGAGGGGATTTTAATGCGAGAATAGGGGAAGAGGATGAAGGGGAATGACGATGAAGGATGAGGCGATCCTAAACTGGAAAGATGTAGTAAAGACAAAAAATTGAACAGTAGAGGAAAAGGATTGATTAGATTAGTGGGAGAAAAGGGAGGCTTCTTCCTAAATGGAACTATGGTAGGTGACAGGAAAGGTGAATTTACATACGTAGGAAGTAAAGGATGTTCTGTAATAGATTATGCGATTGTAATGGATAAGGATTCTAACTTTGTAAATAGTAACTTTTAAGGTAGAGGATAGGGTGGATTCGGATCACATGTCCATAGTAGTGGAAATAGATACGGGACAGAAAAAGAGGAGAGAGAAGAGGAAGGAGAAGAAGAGGAGAGAGGAGGAATCAATGCATGAAGAGAAGAGGAGTGTGATAAGATGGGATAAGGAAGCGCTGAAAATATTCAAGGAAAGGACGGAGGAAACGGAACAGAGGAGATGGGAAAGGAAAGAGGAGGAAGCATCAGTGGAGGCAGGTTGGCAGAAATTAAAAGACATGGTATTAGGAGCTATGGTTAAAAAGGTAATAAGAAGAAGAGAAAGAAAGATAGGATACAAGGAGTGGTGGGATAGGAAATGCACAAAAGTGAAAAGGAAAGCGCACAGATATCTGAAGTTATGGAGAAGAGGAAGGATAAGTAAGGAGAGATACATGGAGGAAAAGAAGAGGATGAAGGAGGTGATGGAAGAAAAAATTAGGGTGAAGAAAACAGCAGAAGAGGAGGAATTAAGGAAGTTGAGGAACAGTGCGGAAGCTTGGGAGTTTATAAACAGGAAAAGAGGAAAGAAGAAAGGAACAGGGGACAAGGTAGAGAAAGAGAAATGGGAAGAGTACTTTAAGAAGATGTTGGAAAGTGAGAAGGAAAGCTATCAAGGAAAACAAAAGGAAGGAAGTGAAAGAAAAGAGGAGGAGGAAGACGTGCGCTCAGTCAAGGTGAAGGAGCAGAAAGGAAAGAAGGAGGAGGAAATTGATGCGGAAGAAATTGGGAATGTAATAAGGAGAATGAAAAACAAGAAAGCAGCAGGGATAGATGGAATACCTATGGAGGCATGGAAATTTGGAGGGAAAATAGTGAGAGAAGGAATAGTTGACGTAATAAGACAAGTGTGGAGGGAGAAAAAGTTGCCAAAGGATCGGAAATTGAGCGTGTTAGTACCGATACATAAAAAAGGAGAGAAAGATAAACCGGAGAATTACAGAGGGATCTCGCTTCTGTGCACCGCTTACAAGATATTCGCAGAGCTAATAAGAAGGAGGTTAGAGGAGGAGATAGAAAGGTTGGAAATATTGCCAGAGAGCCAAGCGGGCTTTAGAAGAGGAAGAGGAACGATAGACAATATCTTCATACTGAACCACGTAGTGCAAAGAGAAAGAAGAAGGGAAAGAAGTGAAGATAGGAGGATATACGCGATGTTTGTAGATCTTAAAGCAGCTTTCGACAACGTAAGACGTGAAAAATTGTGGGAAATAATGAACCGTAAAGGTATCAAGACAGGAATAATAGGAAGAATCCAAGAGGTATATGAAGAAACGAAATCGACGGTAAGAACAAAGGAAGGGCTGACAGAGGACTTTAGAACGAGAAAAGGACTGAGGCAGGGCTGTGTGATGAGTCCTATATTGTTTAACATTTACATTTCGGATTTAGATAGCGAGTTAAGGAAAAGAGGAATAGGTGGAGTATGGAAATTAGGAAAAGAGAGAATATGGTCACTGGCATATGCGGACGACATGGTCTTGATAGCAAAAAATAGAACTGCCTTGCAGGATATGGCGGGAACGTTAAAGGTTTTTGTTAAGAATCTAGATTTAGAACTAAATGTGGAAAAAACGAAGGTAATGATATTTAATAGGGCGGGAAATGCAAAAAAGGAAAAGTGGAAATGCAAGGATAAAGAGATAGAGGAAGTACATAATTTTAAGTACCTAGGTTTTAATTTCAATAAAAAAGGAAATTATAAGGACCATATCAAGGATTTAGGATTGAAAGGAAAATTGGCGGCAAATAAGGTTTGGGGACTAGGAGAAAGGTTATGTAGGAAGGACTTTGCTAGACGGAGGATGCTCGGTAGCTACCTGGTGAGAAGCGTAATGGAATTCGGGGTGGAATTATGGGGATGGGAGGAAAGGAAAAATCTAGAAAAGGTAATGATGGACTACACGAGATGGGTTTTTAGGCTTGATTTCTGTACACCGAGATATATAATAAGGAGGGAATTAGGAATGGAAAAGTTGAGGATTAGATGGGGACTAAGGGCAAGGAAATTTGAGGAGAAAATCAGGGAAATGGAGGAGGGGAGGTGGGTGAAGAGATGTTGGAGGGAGAAGCAGGAGGCAGGCTGGAGGGATGTGTACGGAAGAGAAAGAGAAAGGTACTATAATAGGAATGGGTGGGGAACGACAGCAGTTGATAGTATGGCTAGGGAGGAAAGAAACATGAGGAAAGAATTAGGGACAAGGGATAGGGATATACAGAGACAGGAAGAGGATACTAGGATAGGAGAAGCAAAATATAACAGAAAGTACAAAGAAATAGAAGTTGAGGGAAGGGTTCCGGAATATTTAAGAAAAGGGTGGGGAGACAGGGAAGGATGGGAAGGCATAAGAGCTTTGATGAAGGTAAGATGCGGGAACCTAGAGGAGAATAGGAAAAAAATACTGGTTAGGGAAAGAAAAGAGAAGGTGTGTTTTCTGTAAATCAGGAAGAGATAACTTGGAGCATTATGTAAAGGAATGCGAAATAGTGAAGGATTGGTTTATAGAACTAGGAAAGAGCCCGAAGGAAAGAGAGAAGGAAATAAGGAACGAGAAGTTAGATAAGGGAAAGGGGAAGGTTCTCATAAGGTTATGGAAGGAGAAAGAGAAAAAGAAAATAGAAGGAGGGTAGCTTTAAGATAACTGGCTGTGAGCAGACTGCGATATTTCAGCTAGATTTAGATATAGATATAGATTTAGTTATAGATATAGATATAGAGGTAGAGGTAGAATTAAGAAAGGAAAGAAATCGATTTTAAATGAAAACGAAAACGAATGAGTAGTAAGAATAACGTTGGATGAAAGCAAGAGGCGACAGGGCAGGAATATAAGCGATGGAACGAATGTGGAGCGAAAAGGCGAGGAATGGGAATGAATGAGTAGAATTGTTTGTAACCAAGTCCCTCTTCTTGGCACAAAAGCTTTGAAGAAAACAATAATAAATAAAAATAATAAATATTGATGGTCTGCCACTAGCAAAATCATCACAAGCATCTTTTTGGACCATTTTATGTTCAAATACAGTGAATATGACAGTATACCTTGTTGGCGCATACTTTGGATACAAAAAGCCTTTTTTTTTTTTTTACTCAGGGGAAACTTTTTATAAGTACCCTGGGGACTCGGGGAAGTCCCCAGGGTTATGTGGGATTCTCCGGAAGGGAGAATGAATCTCCCTTCCGGCATACCCACTAAAACCCCTGAGGGTGACCTTTCCTTAGCCATAATGAGGGGGAGCCGGGCATCACCAGAGGTATTCATCACAGCTTCCCCTCAGGCGTGGCCGTGAATCGGCCTCTGTCCTGGGGGAGAGAGTGACAGAACACTCCCTCCCCATGAATTACCAATCTCGGGGAAGGTCCGGTCACCACCGACCTTCCCCCCGCCATATGTTAGGGGGGGGCCGCCCCCGGATGTGGATGTTATTGGGGCAGGATGTGACTAGGGGCCCCCGCCCCCAGTCACCTCTTCTTTTTCCGCTTCCCCCCGGTCCTTAAGGGGGGGTTAGGTTATTAAAGGGAGGAGTTGAGACAGGGGCAGGAGGCCAGAGCTCTGAAGAGGCCTCCGCCCACGCTCTCCCAACCATCTCCTCCAGCTTTGTTTCGTCGTAATCACGAAACAGCCTATTAAGTCTAACTATGGGGTGGAGACGGGTTAGTTTGGGATCTTCCTCCAGATCCCCCGCCTCCACCCCAGCTTCCTCCAATTCCACGGGGAGGTCCAGAACCTCCCTCGTGGAGACTGCGGCATCAGGGGGCCCTCCAAGCAAGGGTCCCCCTGCCGCGACCAACTCCTCCATGACTGGGAGGGGAGGAGAGAATGCCTCCCCTCCCCCTTCTTCCTCCAAAACAGGAAGGGGAGGACAGAACTCCTCCCCCTTTCCTCCTCCCTTCCTTCCCCAACCATGGAAGAGTTCGCGGCCTCACACAGAGAGGCCGCCTCCTCCTCTTCACTTAGAGGGAGGCACGCCCCCCCCTCGAAGTCTGCCACCGAGCCAGCGGGGAACGCACTCCCCGCCGACTCGGCGGCAACCTCAACCTCCATAATCTCCCCTACGGGAGAATCCATCCCAGAGGGCGGATCCTCCCGCAGGGGAGAATCCACCTCCATACTCTCCGCCTGGGGAGGAGACACCCCAATCGACGGGGGTCTTTCCCCAGGTACCAAAGGAGGGAGTGAAACCCCCCCTCCCTTATTCCTCCTCCTCCTTTTCTTCCCCCCCTTCCGAGGGGGAACCACCGGGCACGTAAGCCCACCAATACGGTGGGACGCCACGTGCCCGGCCTCCTCGCACATGGGACAGCGCGCGGCCTTCGCCACGCACTGCCCCACCAGATGCCCCTCCGCCCCGCATCGGAGACAGACCTTGCTCCGATCGGCGGCGGAGGGGCATCTCCTCCTAATGTGTCCCCTCGCCAGACACTTGAAGCATCGTGGCGAGGGGATTACCGCAACCTCCAGGGGGGTCTGCGTGCCCACCGTCCTCTTGGTGCATGCAGACCGCCCCTTCCTCCTCCCTACCACCGAGGCGTACGACGACGCGCACGCCCCGGCGGCAGGGGGGGATTTATCCCCCCCGCACACCTCGAACGTCCCGGAGAGTGAATCTCCGGGACCCGAGCGCAGTAGCGCCCCCGCTCCTCCAAAGAAAGAAGGAACACTTCCAAAACTCTCCGGGCCAAAACCCAGAGAGTGTCATCAACACCCGCGGTCGCCATATTGTGCGGGGCGCCCGCGTGGCACGCCCCGCACAGCCCGTCGCCAGATGACGACATAGGGGGGGCCGGGACAATACCCCCCTACGCCGGCCCCTGGGGCTCCGGGACCCCTGGGGCGGTACGTCAAAACTCGTCTTAATCATAATATCCATAAACCGTAATTTTTTAACGTGGTTGTCTTCCACGGGGAGGTTATTTCGGAGCCCCCCACTCCTAGGTCGGCTGGGATAACCCTCCTCACGAGTCCGACCTACCCGGGTTTTTTAACATGGTTTTCCTTCCATGTGTACGCTCTTAGACCCCGGGAGAGTTTCCCGGGGAGCCCCTCCACCACGGCAAGGTGGCGTACAACGGAGGGGGGATACAAAAAGCCTAATAATTCCAATATTTTTCTGCAACCTTTAGTTAATGACTTAACTGATTTAAATGAAAAGCATTAGTTGACATCAAACTGATTTAATTAATAATAGTTTTGTTTATAACGGAAATGTAATTAAAGTCTCATTATATGCTTCAGTATGTGATGCACCTGCTAAATCTTTTGCACTTTGTATAAAAAGTCATACTGGATTTAGTAGTTGCATTAAATGTTTAATTAAAGGTAAATATGTGAATGTAGAATCTGTTTCCCATATAAAAAAAATTATCCTTTAAGAAGAGATGAGTTATTTGCAATTAATGCCTATCAAGATTTTCAAATTAGTTTCTCTATTTTAAACAATGTTCCACAATTTCTACCTGTAACAAACACTCCATTAGACTATATGCACTTGATATGTTTAGGAGTTAAAAAAATGATACTACTATGGATAAAAGGTCCACTTTCTGTACGCTTAAATACAAGATCTATTAATAAAATATCACATCTACTAATTTTCTTTAGGAATACTACACCTTCTTTTTTTTTTTTTAACGAGGTGGAAATACTTTATGGATACCCGTGAGGTTCGGGGGAACCCCACGGGTTATGCGAGAGTCCCCGGCAAGCCAGCATGAAGCTAGACTTGCCGGTATACTCGCTAAAACCACCCCGGGTCAACCATCCCGGCCCTTAGTGAGAGGGGGAGAGGAATCACCTAAAGGCATACTTCTCTCCCCCTCTCAGGCTGGCCCGACCGGGCCTCATCTCGTAATTTGGAGAGGGAGCCGTGACCAGCGGCTCCCCCTCCACTACCCTGGGGGAGATCGGCGCGACTGAGAGCCCCCGCTCTCAGCTGGCCGATAAGCACTCCCCCCCCAATCCCCCCCCAGATGTTGGGAGGGGGGACACGGCCCCCCGATGTTGTGGGGGGCTAAGAAGGGGTGATTGGGAAAACCCCAATCACCCCTTTTTCTTCTTTTTCTTCTTTGGGTGGAGGTCCACCGGGGAGGGAGGACCCTCCCCCTCCTCCACCCTTTTTAAGAAGAATTTATTTGCCTCAAGGCGGATGTCGGGAGGCGCCTTGGCGGCACTTACCCCCGACACCCGCGTTGAGGCCACCTTGGGGCGCCGATACTGGGGGGAATCGCCGTCACGTGGCAACGGAGCTCCCAGCCTGGGTGCTCCACTGCCAGTCTTGTGACGGCGCCCCTCAACAGATCGACGCTGTCAGGCCCTTGTGGGAGGACAGTGGCATCAAAGTTGATGCCAGTGTCCCCCCACTTAGTCTCGCGGAGATCCTCAGCGACGCGGGGGTCTCCGCGTTTGACTTTGTTTACAACCGCACCCCATATCAACTTGTGGTGCGGGGGGACGACTCCGAGCTCGATGTTCGTAACAATATCCTCCGAGGACCTAACCACCCTGTAATTGGGGCGGTGGAGGAGGGAAAAGGAGACTGGTCTCCCCCCACTCCCCCCCACAGATGATGGCCCCGGGAGTGCCGTAGCCGCCCCCGCCTCCGTCTTGAGAGGGGGAGTGACCCCTCCCCCTTTTTTCTCCACCTTGGGGGGAGCCATGGTTCCCCCCTTAGGCTTCCTGTTCTTGGCCTTAACGGCCGGGGGGACGTCGACTGTGGAGGCAGCCGCCCCCACCTCCTCGTCCCTCAGTCTTCGGAGACCGACGACGGGGAGGAGACTGGAGAGTTTTGCGTCTCCAGCCACCCCGCCGACTCAGGAACAAAAGGGGCGCTCCCCCCAACAGGGGGTTCGCCCACGTTCCTCCCGACCAGAGGAGGAGGAGGGGGAGAACTCCCCCCTCTCCGACCTTCCTGGCCACGATGGGGGGAGGGGACACTGTCCCCGCCCCTCTCTCTACCTCCATGGGGGGAGGGGGGATTTCTCCCCCGTTCCCCCATCCTCTGCTACGGAAAGGAGGGGGGATTTCTCCCCCACTCCCCCACCCACCTCCTTGGAGGGGAGGAGGGGGTACCCCTCCTCCCCCCAATAACATCCACTTCCATGGGGGCTCCAACTGGAAACCCCATGGAAGTCAGCCCCACGGAGGCCACCACCGGTGTCGGCAGAAAATTCGCCTTCCTCGGTGGCGACCTCCATGGAAACGTCCAGAGGAGGAGGAGACGACTCCGGCCCCGGACGCGTCCCGGCACTCGGGAGCACCTCCGCAGGCACCTTGGGAGGGGGTATAACCCCCCCCCTTTCCTCCTTCTCCTCCTCCTCTTTCCTCCCCCCTCACGGGGAGGAACCACGGGGACTCGCTCCCACCAATTCGGTGGGAAGCAGAGTGCCCCTCCTCCGAACACTTGGGGCAGTGTGCGGCTTTCGCCGCACACGCCCCAACGTGGTGTCCCACCACCCCGCACCGAAGGCAACAATTGCCCCGGTCGGCGGTGGAGGGACACCACCGTCTAATGTGTCCCCTCGCCAGACACTTATAGCATCTGGACGAGAGGACCGTCGTAACCGTAACCGGGGGGGTCTGGGTTCCCACCGTCCGTGTGGTTTTACCCCCAGACCCACCCCCCTTCCTCACCGCTGAAGCATAGGAGTATGCTCTGGCTCCAGCCTTCCGAGCACTTCTGCTCCTCGTGTGACTCGGAGAGGCAAGCCCCCCCGAGCCCACACTAAACCTCCTTTCCTCCTCCTCAAAGAGGAGGAGGAGCCCATCCAGTACTCTCCGGGCCAACGCCCAGAGAGCCCCCCCCGCAGTAGCCTCGTTGTGTAGGAGGCCCGCGTCGCACCTCCTGCACCGCCCGTCGTTCGATGACGACATAGGGGGGGTCGGGACCATACCCCCCCTACGCCGGCCCCTGGGGCTCCGGGACCCCTGGGGCGGTACGTCATTTTTCTTATATGTCATCTCTTCCATAAAATGTAATTTTTTAACGTGGTTGTTTTCCACGGGGGGGTTATTTCGGAACCCCCCACTCCTAGGTCGGCTGGGATAACCCCCCTCACGAGTCCGACCTACCCGGGTTTTTTAACATGGTTATTCCTTCCATGTGTGCGTTCTTAGACCCCTGGGATTTCTCCCAGGGGAGCCCCTCCACCACGGCAAGGTGGCGCACAACGGAGGGGAGGAATACTACACCACCTGATTTTGTTAGAAAACCCAGATCAACGAAAGATATTATGCAATGGAAAGCTACAGAATTTCGAAGTTTTTTATTATATACAGGTCCTGTTATATTGAGAAACATATTACGAGAAAAAATATATATTCATTTCCTTATGTTACATGTAGCTATAACAATTCTTACACGTTAGAAGTTATATCAAAAAGAATTGATAAATTTGGCTGAAGCTTTACTACATAATTTTGTTAAGTCATTTGAAATATTATATGGAAAACAATATACAGGGTGTCCCATTATAAAACATCCAGTCGAATATTTCGAAAACCAAGCCCGGGAGAGAAAAATTTTTCAAACAAAAGTTATTTGGTTTCGAGGGGCCCATAAGATGATACCATTGGTTTGACCTTGAAGAATTATTTAAAAGTTACATGAAAGTCACCTCAATTTTTTTAAATGGCATCCCCTATTTTTTATTACATATTCTTATAGCTGACTTCAAGAGCTTTCCAAAACACTATAATAAAGTATTTTTTTATTAAGTATTTTCCGAGTTATAAAGCTTGAAATAATTTCATAATTTTACATAAACTGTAAAATATCTCGTAAAATATTTACTTTTCGATGACCTTACCTCAATACTTTTATGCACAGAATAATGAGAGGAACCAATTGGTGTCAAGAAAACACATAGTTGTTTTTAAGAAAAAATATGCAATTTGTAACTAACAATTACATATTTTATATATTTTATATAATGCATATTTACACTACTATATCATCTATACCATGTCATATGTTGTGCAACGTAGAGAAATGGACAGCAATAAATTTATAAATGCTGAATTTAATGACGGTCTGCAGTTGATACCTTCAACCTGGTTCAATATAGATACGTTAACAAGTATTTGGCCTAGTCATTTTAAAACAAAATTGCGCATTAATAAAGCTAGTTACAAGAGAGATGCCACAAGAGAAATCAGATTGGGAGAATTCGCCAATAAAGAAAGTTTTTGGCATTGCAAGTAAATGAATAATATTACACAAATTTGTGTTTGTTATTACAAATTATTATAATTTTTTTCATAATTTTATTTTATATTATTTAGACACTTATGCAGAGGGCAAAAATTACTTTTAGCGGAAGATACATCAAACATTGATGATGATAATATATCGTTCAACAAAGTAAGAGAACGAAAGAAAAAAAGAAGGCGTATAAAAGCTAAAAAACAAATATCATCCTCCTCTGAAGAAGATATGTCTTCGTATGATAAAGAAAACAGTGTTACACGAGAAAAAATTCTACCCGCTCTTCCACAGAAACAAAATTTTATATCGACTGACAGAGAGCAACCAGGACCATCTACACATCTTACTAGAAATGTATTATGCGAAAACACATTGTCTAATACAGTAAACATAAATGGTGAACATTAGCTACAATTTATTAACATTAGATGATATTCGTAAGAAAATATTAATAGTAATATTATTTATTTTTCAGATATTAATGATAACAACAAAATTCTTACAAATAGTAACATATTTTTTCCAACAAATTCTGTTTCATATACTGAAAGTGAAAATCTACATACTTATGGTAAGTTCTAAAAATATTTATAGTTTTTTATATATGTATTTCATATATTTAAAAAGTATTCATACAGGGTGCGTCAGGTATTTGAGGACACTCACATATGTGCTTGGCACTTCATAGCACTTCATAGCAATTGATTTTTTTTTCTTTTTTCACCTCAAATTATAAATGAAGGACAATAAGCTAACTCAGGAAAGGAAAAGACACGCTGTTATCATCGCTATACACGCGAATCACAGCGATCTTGAAATCTCTCGATTTTTGAAAGTCGCCCGATCCTTTATTAACAAAGTTCGTCGAGAGTTAGAAGTATCTGATGGCAATGTGGAAAGTGTTGCCAAGTGCAAAAAACATGAAACAGAACTCTGCTCCTTCACACAAAGTAATGAGAACGCAAGATTGGATGTCCGAGAATCTACATGATCACATAACCCCAAACATGTGGCCCCCCCAGCTCTCCGGATCTTAATCCTTTAGATTATGTATGGGGCGTTGTTGAACGGGAGACCAATAAACATTCCCACTCTTGATTCCCTCAGAGCAGCTATTACCAGAGTAATAACCCATATGGACGAGGATCACTTGATTCGAGTATGCAAACATTTTCGGCAGAGAATTGAAGCTGTTATTGTCGCTGAAGGGAATTTTATCGAATAACTGTATAGCACAGAGGTCACTTACTTTGCTGTAAAAGTTTCATTACAATAAAACAAGTTTTCTAAAAAATATACAAATTTTAGTTTTTGAGTCAATATGTCCTCAAATACCTGACGCACCCTGTATATGTCGTTACATGATATATAATAGTAAACACAGTGATATTCATAACCATTATACTTTATTCTAGTTTTAAGACTTTCGTGGCCATTGATATCGTTAACCGAGAGGGTTTCCGGATGGATGCCACGTGCGTGTTGGGCACTTTGCCGACGTTTCGCAAACATTGCAGCTTGCATCATCAGGGCTAGGATCTCCGATTCTGAGCTCTCTTCGGTTGCGGTAGTCCTTATATACCCCCGTTGTTCCTGGTAGGGAGAGGGAGGAGTTGATTTAGTCAGCCAATCAGAATGTTTTAACTGATCGGCCGGTCAATTAAAAAACCCGGGAGGACGGTATGCCAAATAGGATTTACTTGAAGACCTTTGTCAAGGTTGAAGTTGGGTGTGTCACTCGGTGTGTCAGGTTGTTTCAAAATTTCCAGACCTTCACGATATTTTCTGGCGAAATAGCTTTGTGAAGGGGCCAATATGGTAGACTTATACTCATACTGCACGGAATGTCCAGTCTCCATCCAGTGTTCAGCTAAGACTGATTGAGAAAAGTGGCTGTATTTTGCACACCGCTGGTGTTCCTTAATCCGTGTACTGATCTTCCTCTCGGTTTCTTCTATGTACACTTTTCCGCAAGCGCAAGGTATTTTGTACACACCTGGTGTTTCCAGACATGGCCTTTGATCCTTGGGATTTGGGAGTAATTGAGAAATCTTCTTTTGGGGTTTGAAAATCACTCTAATGTTATGTTTACTCAAAATTCTGCCTATGCGCTCCGTCGTACCTTGAAGATACGGAAGGACAGCGGAAGGACATAATCAAAAATTGTGTCAGTGATATCAAAAATGTAACTTAAACTCATTCAAATCCATTTATGCATTTATGACTAGACACTAGACGCTCTTCAACAAATTCCTCACAACACCGCAAGTATTTACAAAATTAATCTGAAAAAAATTAATTAGTAATAAAAAAAATATTTAGTAAGAGAGTTTACATAGACACAAATGTTCCATTACCAGTCGCGAAGAATAACAATTATGACAATTATAACACTATGATTTTTACTTTCACATTTCTATCTTATTTATTTGTCTCTTAAACTTTATATTATTGACATATACAATTTAATACATATCTCACTCAATGATGTCATTTTATTTTTTCTTCAGCGAACTTTAGGTTAGATATTAGGCACTTTTGATGTATACATTGGCCTAGTTTACATCGTTAAAACGTTGGTACGCGTATTAAGTTTGGTGCGCATCAATGCTTTAGTACGGGTGCGTTTACATCGGACGTACTAAGGGAAAAATATAATACGAATTTAATTCATATCGATTGCCTTCTAGTGGTAGTACTTGGAATTACAATTCGTTTAAGGTTATATTCTTGCTTTGTAAGTGATAAGTAGAGTGTATTATTTATTTGATATAAAACAGTGCTCGGAATTAGTTGCTCATTTCGAACCGATTTCCGAGACGACACCTCCTATTCCCCCACTACCGCTCGAGCAGACGCTGCGGCCGAGCCGCCGACAGCGTGTCTATTGCTTTAACTCAGGAACGTCTCTAAAGAAAAAGAAAGCTAGGACCTTTTATATCATTAGTAATATTTTCCTAAAGAAATCATTTCTGCTTTCATAATAAATAATGAATCAAAATGTTATTAATATATTATGTAATGTATTATACAATACATATTATATACATTATAATAATACAATTATTAACAATATACAGGGTGTCCCATTGCACTTATGCAAACGCTCGTGAGCAGGTACGGCACAGTAAACTGAACAGAAAAGTCCTGTACCATTTTGCTAAATTCGCAATAATAAGCGAAATATTTAATATTAAAATTAGGCGAATAAGAGCGCGCCGAAGTACAAGGAGGCAAGCGCTTGAGCCGCCGGAGCTATAGCACGGCCTAGTGTGTCAGCATTGGCTGCCCGGAGATGTGGCAAGAGACGGCAGCGGCGAGGTACGGGCAGCGGCATGCTGACACACCTTTCCCCTCGCCTAGCGTCCCGCTGTCCTAGGTTACCACACCGTGGATCTGTTCTTTTTAACTGCACTGTTGAACTGGTGCAATAAGTTAGAGTGAAAAAAATATACATTTGTCTCATTCTAACTTGTTGCACCAGTTCAGCAGTGCAGCTGAAAAGAACAGATCCCGTGTCAAGACTCAATTGCCGATATTATAATAAACTGCCGATATTATATTGAAATAATAAGCGTAAATAAAAATAATTTTGCATAAGAAATGTTATTTCAATATGTGAGGTAACGATTACAACCTGTATTCGTTGTGTTCTGCTTGAAATAGTTTCAGTCTCTCTGTTTAAGTTGGCATGACGAATTTCAGGAAAATAAAGATTCAAAAAATAACATTAAGAATAATAGAATTCTAACAACACTTTTAATAGGTCTACAGTTCCTGATAAAAATTAAAGAGTTCTGCACTTGTATTTAAAAAAAACAAAATTAATCTAAAAAAATGCGTCATGCCAACTTAAACAGAGAGACTGAAACTATTTCAAGCAGAACACAACGAATACAGGTTGTAATCGTTACCTCACATATTGAAATAACATTTTTTATGCAAAATTATTTTTATTTACGCTTATTATTTCAATATAATATCGGCAGTTTATTATAATATCGGCAATTGAGTCTTGACACGGGATCTGTTCTTTTCAGCTGCACTGCTGAACTGGTGCAACAAGTTAGAATGAGACAAATGTATATTTTTTTCACTCTAACTTATTGCACCAGTTCAACAGTGCAGTTAAAAAGAACAGATCCACGGTGTGGTAACCTAAGACAGCGGGACGCTAGGCGAGGGGAAAGGTGTGTCAGCATGCCGCTGCCCGTACCTCGCCGCTGCCGTCTCTTGCCACATCTCCGGGCAGCCAATGCTGACACACTAGGCCGTGCTATAGCTCTGGCGGCTCAAGCGCTTGCCTCCTTGTACTTCGGCGCGCTCTTATTCGCCTAATTTTAATATTTCGCTTATTATTGCGAATTTAGCAAAATGGTACAGGACTTTTCTGTTCAGTTTACTGTGCCGTACCTGCTCACGAGCGTTTGCACAAGTGCAATGGGACACCCTGTATATTGTTAATAATTGTATTATTATAATGTATATAATATGTATTGTATAATACATTACATAATATATTAATAACATTTTGATTCATTATTTATTATGAAAGCAGAAATGATTTCTTTAGGAAAATATTACTAATGATATAAAAGGTCCTAGCTTTCTTTTTCTTTAGAGACGTTCCTGAGTTAAAGCAATAGACACGCTGTCGGCGGCTCGGCCGCAGCGTCTGCTCGAGCGTCGAGCGGTAGTGGGGGAATAGGAGGCGTCGCCTCGGGAATCGGCTCGAAATGAGCAACTAATTCCGAGCACTGATATAGATTATCAGATGGTTTTACAGATTCAAATGAAGATTTATTGCAAGCAGATGTAGAAGGTAACTCACGATGTAGAGCGTTTTCTTGTTCATGATGTTTTCTTACTGTAATTGATTCAATCATAGATTTATTTGTGATTGTAGGTTGTAATGATTGCACACCAATTGTAAAAGTTAAAATTATATTTTTCTTATTAAAGTTTGAAACCATAGAACAAAGCTCACGAAACACAATTAATGTGTGTGTGTGTGTGTGTGTGTGCGCGTGCGCGCCATGCGTGCGTGCGCGTGCGTGCGTGCGTGCGTGCGTGTGTTGTGTGTGTGTGTGTGTGTGTGTGTGTGTGTGTGTGTGTGTGTGTGTGTGTGTGTGTGTGTGTGTATAAGTAAAAATGAGTGTGTGTGTGTACGTAACGAAATGTTATGTCGAAGGGTACAATCATTATCAAATTGAGCAACATCGTCTCCAGAACTTTTTTCATCAAAAATCGTTTCCATTTAATCTGTCTTTTAGATTCTAGATCTGAATTGAGATCGGACGAATGTTCTGCTTTTGCGCACTTTGCTTTAGCTTTCAGCAAATTATCTTAAATAAATATATCAAATTAATAATTTAATAAGTTAATAAACTGAAACAAAATATTCAATATAAAACTAATAAAAAAATTATTCCAAATTCAACATTCTATAAAATTACCATATGTTTCCATTTGCTAATTGTCGTATCTTACATATATTCCATTCACCAAATATTGGCGATATACACGATGATATGGCTCGTGTTAATTTTGATCCTTTGTAAGGTGGCCAATAACAAATGTCATCGAACACCCAAGCAGACGGTACAGCCTCAATAACATTATCATGAAGGAAGTGAATAATCTTCCATTCCAGTTTTATTAAGATCGAATCTTATAAATGCAATTTTATTATTGTCTTCCTAAACAATTATATTTTCATTTATTTAAATAAAAACATATTTAATTTAAAAAATTGTATATTTATTTGTTTCATAAATTCACGGAAACTATTGTTAAATTAAAAATTTGCAGAATCAATTTTATCTGTGAGTAATACTTTTAAACATGAAAAAGAGGAAAAACGATAAAATTATTATTATTTGGGAAAATAACAAGTTTATTAATAATATCATTTACTAACCAAAATGAAATAGAGCCAAGAGTATTTACGGAGTAAATATTTAATCGCGAAGACTGGCATGGCTCATTAAAAAAATTACGAACATTTTCAAACTTTCTACCGTTAATATAATAATTATTATTGCGTAAAGCGAAATTATCAATAAGTACTACAAACTTATTTTTAAGTAAACAACAATTGTTTCCAATTTTTGTATTCAATTTAAAGTGTTTGAATGTACAATTCTTATATTCTTTTTCAAAATCACTTGACGGTAAAGGTCATTCATTATGCTCTGTGCTGAACAATATTTCGTTTTCCATTATATCACATTGATACTGTATAATTTTTTTCATGCGAACGGCGTACAATTTGAGCTAACGGTTGATTTGGCTTTCTTACCAATTTCTTCAAGACTTGTAAACAATTTTCAAATGAAAACGCACTGAATGAATCCAATGTTCCATAAATCTTAGTGTCTTCTACTATATGTGCTAATCCATGCACATTATGAGAAATATATTCATAACCATAAATAATTTTTACTTGATCAATAAAGTACAGCAATAAGCTATTTGCAAAATCATTATATGTATTGTATAAATCTTTAGATATCAAAATTCTAATCGCAATATATAAAGTGAGAAAATGTAAATATTTATTGTGTGGTATTACATTCTGTAAAACTAGTGGTCCACTATACAATAAAAAAAATCTGAATTCTGTTGCTTTCCAACGCTTTACTTCATCCAATGAACGCGTTTTTCTAACAAATTCAATTGGAACATAACTTCTTATCGATAAAAGTAAATCAGATATTTTTTTTATACATTCCTTTGATAATTTATGTGAAGGTTTTCCATTTAACCATAAATTTAAAAGAAGTTTTTTTACAACGCCTAAACAAATAAGATGCATATATTCCAAAGGAAAATTAGTTATCATATCAAGATTAGATATATCTTTTAATATAGATATTCCATTATGATATTCTGGATGCAACTTATGGCGAAAACTATCATTTGTTCTTTTTGTTGCACTATTTTTAATAAAAGAGACTCTACCTTTTATGTATTTACCTTTTTGTATACACTTAGTACAAGAATAAAATCCTGAATGACCCTTACAATAAGTTATGAAAGATTTTGCAGGAGCATCACAAATAAAACCTTTAATTGTAAATGGTAAAACTCGTCCTTGAAATACAAAACCATTATTTACTAATTCTATAGCTTCTTTTACAAAATCTGAGAGATATTCATTAGCATTAGTGGGTTTTTCGTAACCATGGTAAATACCAATTACGGATATATTATAAGGATATTTAAATAAAGAACATAAAATTGGATAAATCTGACTACTAGAACTTTTACTAAGAGGTAATCCATCTATATTAACTAATAAATTAATCGATAATAATGTGGAAACATCCACCTTAGAAATTAATTTATCTATTGCAAACTTTAAGCCAAAATGTACATAAATCCCTGGTTCTATATTTTTTGAAAATGTTTTCCAAAGTGTTGTCAGTAAAGTTCTCATTTGGTAAATTTAAGTGAATAGATATTGTTTTCAATAAACTTAATAATTTTTTTAATGATTTGTGAGACACATTATATGTAATCGCCCATTCACGTAAACCATGAAAAAAATTATTTTCTGCACTCTTGTTTCGTAAATTAACATCAAAGTTAATCGAAGATTGGTTATCAAAATTGTTTAAACTATTGTTGTTATTTTCTATAAGAATATCAAAAAAATTTTCATTAGAAATATAGCTTTCATTATCATTTATCTCGTCAAAGCTGTTACGTTCATTACAATTGATTCTGCAAATTTCTGTACAAGTAACAATAGTATCAGTAAGTTTATTAAAATTATCATTTATAAGTTCATGACACGTGTCTGTATTTTTCTTAATTTTTCTAAAAAAGGTACGACTTTTTTTGCATTTAGGCATTATTAAATTTTAGAAATAATACTATTATAATATTATATATAAGGCTAGTACCAAAATCTGAAATTGAAACTAAATTCAAGCAATTTAAATTTAAAGTAAAACAAATTTTCTTTTAAATGTATAAGAATAATTATAGAATCTTTCTGGCAATGGCTGCGTTCAGCAGGAAAAGATGCTTTGCAACTGTTGTAAAATTCGTGAATCTGATACATGCTTTTAGATTCAGTCAAAATTAAGAACATACACTAATC
This sequence comes from Crematogaster levior, assembly GCA_901521435.1. Lineage (NCBI taxonomy): Eukaryota > Metazoa > Arthropoda > Insecta > Hymenoptera > Formicidae > Crematogaster > Crematogaster levior. The sequence goes on from CABEGB010001489.1 coordinate 37,939, forward strand.
AGACAATGACAAGTGAAAAAAAAGAAGAAATAAACTAATAAAGTAGTTTTTTATTTGTACTTACTTTTATGCTTCGTGTCCTAATGACCCAGTGTGTAATCATTCAATAACGCAATGTAAAGCACATGGCAAACATGGCCAAACACGACGCACATGACGACAAAAGACGAAACCGCTCACGAATATGGCCGCTTAAGGGGGGCCGAGCGGATGGAGTTGAGAGGTCAGGTGTGACCTATTTGATAAATGAAATCCTACTGATTCGAATGGTATCTTTATTTACCCTTCTTACCGTGCAAAATCATGAGATATTCCACTTTGAAATTTGCATTTTTTACACAGGCTCTTATGGAGCGGACCGATAAAATATTGTATCCTCGTTATTTACCAACCTCAATTAACGAGTTACTACTTACAAAATAGATTTTTATAAAGATAAAGACTTAAGCTTTCATATGGTGTGCCGAAAAATATGGGTAACCGTGGAAAATATCGAGATATTTAGCACAAAAGTGGTCACAGCGTTGTATTTCCGGAAATATAAAAGGAAGACATTGCTTACGTCGTGACGTAAGGCGCGCGCTTTTTAAATACTTCTAAGTTTGTGACAGGCGTCACAGCGTCAACAAATATAATAAAGAAGATTAAATTTATTTTTATTTAATAATAAAGGAAAAACTTTTTTAAAAAAATGCATTTAAATTTTCAAGTAACAATTTTCTTTATTTCACCACATATTAAATTAATAATTTTTGTGTTGGAAGTGACTCGCACTTTATTGTTAACACTCATAGATAAGATAAGTTTTATACCATTTTCAGGGTTTTTTTTATAAGCATCGACTAATACTTTTTCAGTAATTCCTTCTTTGGCCATTTTATAAATTATTTTATTATTTACAACATCTTTAAATAATTTTAAGTTTTCTTTATTTTCATTAATCAGTTGTTTCCGGATCTTTTGTTGTTGTGAGATGGTTTCCTCTTCTTCCAATCGAGTATGACTCTTGCACATGTCTACTATATCATTATTAGATATATCAAAGTGATCGACTAGATTGTTTAATGTTTTTACATCTTGTAGAGCGTCGTGCAAATTGTCAGTGTTTTCATTGGGCAAATATTCCTTGACTAGAGCTTCTTCAGAAAAAGAGAGCTTGCATTTTACCCTTTCCGGTAGTTTTTTCTTAAAAATATGCCACGTATCTGAATAACCATAAGTTAATTTTGTAAAGCTGTCATACAATCCAAATTTACTAGTCAGTCTTTTAATACGCACAGCGTCAAACCTACAATAATTTAAAAAATAAGATTGTGTAAATGATAAGCTATTAGATTGATTGAAAATAAATAACCTGATTACGTTATGACCAACTAGTATGACGTTAGTTTCGTTGTTGTTTTGAAAACTTTGTATATATTGAAGGAAGCCTAATATTGCAGCTTCTCGAGAAACTGTGTGCATTTTTTTCCCTCGATGAAACAATTCACCTTTTTTTACAGTCAGTCCAGTTTTCATTGATGCCATTGGTTTTATTGATACAGTCGGAACTATGTGAGCATTGTAATGAGTTTCCCCATCGTAAGCTGCAATCTTGTTAATAAAACAAGTCATTTTAAATATTAAAAAAATAATAATAATAAAAATCTGGCTGATAAAAAATAAAAATCATACTTGGCATATCTGATCATTTTCTATACTAAAACCAGTAGTCTCAGTGTCAAAATATATTATTTTAAAATTAGTGGATGAACGGTCATTATTACAAGGTAGTTCTGGTGAAACATTTGGTGGCAAAATATTCATTGGAATGTCCAATATGCCACTGAGACCTATATCACTTTCATAGGTGATTCCCTCTCTTCTACTATTCGAAATTGATTTGGAAGATTCAGATATCTTCAAAGCTTTTCGTCTTATCTTTCCTGCACGACTATTTGCAAACAAATTTTTTTTAATCCTTATTTCTTGTTTATCTATCCTATACTTTAGACCTTTTTTCAGTGGACTCAAATTTAATTTATCATAAACTGTTTGAATGTAATATAGCCCAATGTTTTTTTGACAAACTGATGCTGCAACACGAAAAGATAACGACTCTGACCCAGAAAAATGTTTTGACTTCGGACATTTCGATGCGACAACATGGTTGAAAGACTCGTTTGCTTGAGTTGATGCAGAAGGAGCTAACTTGTCAACATTGTTGATATAACGAGCCATTATTTCTTCTAAAGGAGCTCTAACATTATCGCATGCTAGTGGCTTTTTACCAGGTATTCTCTGATAAATATAGTTATTTTTTTCATCGTGAAAAGTGCAAAGAGTATGGTCCCCAAACGCATGTGGAATTATTGCGTTCATCTTTGTTTTAAGATCTGCCGAATGCCCTTTACATTCCGCAATCACTCCACTCAAAATACTCGTAAAATAATCAATAACAGCTTTAGGCAAAGATAATTTATAAAGTGAATTTGAAAAAGCTTTTATCGAGTGATTCTTATCAGCCCAAAGCTCAAGCTACGTGGAGAGACTCGGCGTAATCCTGCTATTGTACTCGAATCATTGTCCATGATTAATCTCGCCCCAAAAACCGCGTGCTTTTCAAATAATTCATTTTTCGTGTATAGTTCAATAGCTATATCAGCTTCCATCCCTTTTGCCGAACCATTGTAGTTACATCTACAATCATGAGCTTTTTGCTTATCACATTGACATTGGCGACAAGATTTACATCTAACTGCGTAAGAACATATTTTTTTTAAATAATGTCCTATTAAAGCTCCATGCCCTGTCGAAAAATTTATTCAAGTCAAAATATAAACCATAAGTGACTGCAACGCAATTTTTTAGCTCACATTGTTAATACAGTTCTTTATTTAGTATAAAATAAATCTGAATAATTTTATTAACACATGAGATGAACAATTGTGCATTGATTTTATAATATTTATGTATATTATTGTTACCCGACAAACTATTGTAGGCTCTACCAGTGCCTCTTTTTTGCCAACCAACATCGAAACTGAATGTTAATCCATCTTTACCTTGTTCTAATCTGTCAATTAAAAATGTAATTTATGAGAGTAAAAGGAAAAAAAAACATTTTTTTATTCATTTTTTTCTTTATTTGTTTAAAAATTTTTATTTCCATTTACATATATCAGATAAATACTACGAAATAAATTAAGTTATGATATTCATTCAATGAATGTATAAATTACATTGAAGATGATTGCGAAATATTCTGCCATAAACAATTACTTACTCATCCATGACAATGTCATTAGCATTCTTTGTCAAGGATTTTTCTTCCTCCAAACTATCACTGCACGATTCTATCGCAACTTTTTCAATTTGTTTCCCTGCGATTCTTTCATTTCGCTTCAGTAAAGTGGCTGAAACTGGAGCAACATTCATGGATGTCATCAGCATATTGAACTGAGTTTCTCCTATTCCACAATCTATTATACCTGTTTGACGTATGGATAATTAGCAATCAAACATTATTATAAAAAACATGCATAATTTAAAATATTTACCAACAGCTAATTTTGCATTCATTACAAATGTAGGTTTTTTGTTGTCTTGTCTGAACATTTTACCAGTTCTGACAGTTTTGACATTAGGGCATTTACAACACTTTATAGTATAAATATATCCCAATCCTTGTTGCACTTTCTCTGTTGCAAATTCAAAAGAGAGAGGAATATCACAGTCTGAACACCACATCTGTTTAGCTAAGACACCTGGTTCATGTAGCTCCCTTCCACTGAGCAGATCATCGACATGATAATCGTTACATTGGTCCTGAAATTAGTGAAATGCTTCAGTATCAAATTGTTTTTTTTTTTTTCAGGAGACTTATAAAAATAAACAAAATCATCAATACATACTTTACATAACCTCCTTAAAGCCTCTCGCTTTTCCTTGGCAATGGTTACTGACTTCTTTATAAATTGTCCTTTCCGACGTCCTATTGTGATTCAAGAGGTATTTCTCCACGTCCTTTTCACTCCACTAGAGGTACTTTGATCCATTTTCAACATACAATTTGTATGTTAAAAGTGCATAAAAATAACGAACGCCGACGACACGTCGCAGCTGATCAGAGTTTACCGACTGATACAGTCACATCACAGTCAAACAGCGGCGCTTTCTCATTGGTTGAATGTGAAATAGTCAAACTCACAACTATTTACATTAATTAACAAATAAAGTTTACTTGAAAATCGCGATATTTTATTGTATTTTTATTTTAAAAATATTAATAGGATTTATCAACGCGATTAAACGCTTTATTGTGCGAGTTAATTTTTTGTTTGTTTTTGACTTCGGTTGTATACGCTCGTCCCTCCTTAAAAGCTTGTTCGTAGTGCGTATGGTCTTAAGGGGGTTATGGCGATTTTTCAATATTTTAAGAATATTTTGAAAAAATTACCACGTGTAAATAACATTATTATGTACAATATGTCAAAATTTCAGAAGGCTCAGCTTCACCGAAGTCGAGATATAAATTCTCAAAGTTGCGAGTTTTAACATTGAATCTTATGGAGAGGTCGTTGTGAAAGGCATATTTTGAACTATAACGTCGAAACAAAATTTAGGAAAGTTTTTAAAAACTAATATGTTATTAAGGATTATAGTTACTATTCTATAGTTGAATTTCAAGAAGCTTAGCTTCACGGTTTTCAAAATATTGCGTTTTAAAGTTCAAGACGCGGAAGATTAGACGTTATGTGCTATCGAGACGTGACAACGCTGCGACGGCTGTCCGACGACACGCGAGATTTCTGCAGCAGAAATCATGTAGAAATTTTAAATAATCGTGCATGAAGACATTTATTTATTTAATATAGGCATAAATATAGGATAGATTAGAGAAAATAATTTAAAAAATATTATAAAATAATTAAAGACCTTAAAAATGATTAAGATATTTTAAAATACATACATACAACAGATATATATATATATATATATATATATATATATATATATAAGTAATATCACATTTTTTTAGATAATAATTTTATGATTTCTTGTTCTCCACCATTTTTTAAAGTTTCGCTTAAATTTTTTAATGTGATATTTGCAATAGCAATTTTTTGCAGTATATTTTTCGCATTTTGACGTTTAACAACTAAAAATGCGTTGTTGCCGGATCATTATTTCCTTACGCGGTTGATAGTGTGTGTGTACACAAACGAAACACTAACGCTGTTGCACGGACAGTCATTTACAAAAATTTGGCTTCGGAAGAAGAGTGAGAAGTACGTAACGGGATACAGGCGCGCACAGCTCGCGGAACTGTATTTTTGAAGCGTATTGTACCGCGATAACCCCCTTAAGGGTTCTTTTACACTTAATTTAATTCGAATTTCTTCTATACTGCACATGCGTAATAAAATGTGCAATGAATAAATTCAACCAATATTCTAAGAATATTCTTCTCTATTAGAAATATATTATTTACGATTTTAACATTCTACGTATATTCATATAATATTCAATTCGAATATTCTAAAATTAAGAACATTCGTACTTTATAAGAATATTCATAGAATATTGTGTGCTATCTGGGTAATTATAATATAAAGTACTATTATTAAACGAAATGCAATGTAATACATACAGGATGAAAATGCTGTGAGACAAGATAGTATGCAGTAAGCAATCAACATTACTTACTGCATTATTTCTTGCCACACAACCATTTTCTTGTATATAAAAGAAACCATTTTTATATCCTGTATATAAAAGAAGATATTAAAATAATAAAATACAATAATAAACTATAAAATTGAATACTTCTTTGCTTACCTCATTTCTTAAGTCGCTATTTTTCACTATCGTTGCCGCTAATGACTTAACTTTCGTTTATCGCCGTCACTTACTAAATTTTGCACAAATTCAAGACTTACTTTTTTCTCATCTCTAACATATCCGATAATTTGTAAAGAACATGATGCAGATTAATTTTCACTATTGCACCTTGTCATAATATAGAAATTATTCTATTTTTCACTATCTATTTTTCACTTTACTTTTCACTATCGTTGTCGCTAATAACCTAACTTTCGTTTATCGACGTCACTTACTATATCAATCGATTATCGATCACACTATACGATCGATCACACTTCCAGAGCATCACTAGCGCGATCTTGTGTCGAATGCCTCAACAGTATGTTTTTACGGTCGACGACGTTTCTTAAATGATATTTTTCACATTTGGACTTTGCGTCGTAATAGCTCGATTTATAGAGCATGTAGCTAAATAAAATTATAGAGCATGTAGCAAAAATAAAAACACTTTTATTATATAATTCGACCCCGCTCTATCGATTGAGACTACTTAGAAGTCGATCCGTTGAGCGGATATATGAAAACCAGAAATATTGAGTACTCTCAACTGACCGACTCGCGTAATAAGACACGGTAGTGTCTGTCTTGTGCTTGCGCGGACTTAGCACAAGACATTACCGTGTCTCTTGATATTAGTACTATTTATTTGCTGGTATCAATATCACACAACACTGATGTAGAATAACTGATCTACATATATTATGGTTTATCAACAGTGTGTATACAGGGTGATTCAAAATAAGCGTATGTCCTTAAAGAGACATATTCCTAAGCGTATTCTAAGACAACTTTTCCTTTGCCAAAAATTTTTCCGGAGCTTAGTTTTCAAAATACAAAGGAAAATAGGTAGCGTATCGTGAGTCGAGTACAAGAGACAGGCAGGGGCGGACCACTCACCCGTTACGCAGGTGTTTACGCGAGGCGCCTGCTGCAATCAGCTGACGATACATAAATATGCATACACACACACACACACACACACACACACACACACACACACACACATACACACACCGCACGCAGCTGACAGACGGACAGACAGACAGACACACGCACGTACGCATGTACATTTATTCACTCAAGAATGCGTCAGAGAGAAAGAGTGAGAGAGGAGGGAGAGGGATGTATCGAAGAAGCTTCAACGTGTTTACTTACGTATCATTTTGTCTAAACAATTGATTGCTTCCGCGATGAGACATTCGTATGGAATGATTTTATCCTTTTTCTTATTGTTCACGTTTCGAAGCACACAACACATTCACATTTCTGTCACTCACTTCATCATATATATATATACAGGGTGGCCCACATAACTCTTAACAGCTGAATATTTCGGAAACCAAACCCGTGAGAGAAAAATTTTTTAAACAAAAGTTGTTTGGTTTCGAGGGGGCCATAAGATGGTACCATTGGTTTGACCTTGAAGAATTATTTGAAAGTCACATAAAAATTACCTCAATTTTTTTAAATGGCATTCCCTATTTTTTATTACATATTCTTGTAGCTTATCTCAAGAGCTTTCCAAAACACTATAATAAAGTATTTTTTTATTAAGTATTTTCCGAGTTATAAGGGTTGAAATAATTTCTTAATTTTACATAAACTATAAAATATCTCGTAAAATATTCACCTTTTGATGACCTTACCTCAATACTTTTATGCACAGAATAATGAGAGGAATCAATTGGTGTAAAGAAAACACATAGTTGTTTTTAAGAAAAAAATATGCAATTTGTAACTAACAATTACATACTTTTTGTTAAAAACAACTATGTGTTTTCTTTACACCAATTGATTCCTCTCATTATTCTGTGCATAAAAGTATTGAGGTAAGGTCATCGAAAGGTGAATATTTTACGAGATATTTTACAGTTTATGTAAAATTATGAAATTATTTCAACCCTTATAACTCGGAAAATACTTAATAAAAAAATACTTTATTATAGTGTTTTGGAAAGCTCTCGAGATCAGCTACAAGAATATGTAATAAAAAATAGGGAATGCCATTTAAAAAAATTGAGGTGACTTTCATGTGACTTTCAAATAATTCTTCAAGGTCAAACCAATGGTACCATCTTATGGCCCCCTTGAAACCAAACAACTTTTGTTTAAAAAATTTTTCTCTCACGGGTTTGGTTTCCGAAATATTCAGCTGTTAAGAGTTATGTGGGCCACCCTGTATATATATATATATACAGATATGTCAACCAAGAATACAATTTTATCTATATATATACAGGGTGACCCATTTTAACTTAGGCAGCCAAATAACTCGAAAAATAAGCACACTACGAAAAAATGTTTAGAATCAAAATTTCGTCATTTCGAGGGGGACGTACAATGACGTTAAAATCAGCCCCCCCACCTCTCCCCCTGGGCGGTGAGGGGGAGCAAGTTTGAAATCTTAAATGGGAACCCCTATTTTTTATTGCATATTCGGAATCTTTGGCTAAAAACACATACAATTTGTCTGAAACATTTTTCTCGATTCATGATAGATGGCGCTGTAATCGACGAAATTCAATTTCTTCGATTTCTCTTACTGAGAACCCATGCTTACGATTCTGCAATAAATTAACAATAAAAATACTACGTTTTCATTGTTAATACTCGAAATTAGTCTTAAAACAAACTTCTCATTATTTTTTATTACTCATTAATTACTTCTCAAGAAACTGCTTTTAGCGTAACCTGCCCTTTAGGCAACTTGAATGGTCCGAAGTACCGAGACATTTTGGACTTTCCATCTGATGGAGTTCCTCTAAGTATCCCTCCAAAATTTTGTCCATTTAGTGCCAAAGTCACAAGTGTTTATGTATTTTTTTAACATTTGTACTCTGATAAAATTCTGGTAAAATGGCAAATTATACGCCTACAGAAGTAGTCGATATTCTTATAACCTTTGGTGAATGTGGTAGAAATTACAGACTTACTGCCCGTACTTATGCGGAGCGATTCCAAATCGCCACCATCCTACTGATCAACAAATTATAAACATTGAAAGGAGATCTCGTAATAATCCACTTCATCGCGAAAGGCGAAGGAATAGACTTCATAATAATAATGACCCTAGATTGCTCGCAGTTTTGGCTATGGTTCATCAAAATCCCCATATTAGTACCCGTCAAATAGAACGAGAACTGGGAATCCCTCAAACTACGGCACATAGATTGTTACGATCAGTCAATTACCATCCGTATCATATTACTCTGGTACAGGAATTAAGTGAGGCCGACTGCGTACTCAGAGTACAATTTTGTAGATGGGCTCTTGAGATGTTAGATCAGAATCCAGATTTTTTTAGTAATGTTTGTTTCAGTGATGAAGCAACATTCATCAGCAATGGTAGTCTCAATAGGCATAATTGCCACTATTGGTCACCAGAAAATCCACATTGGTATCGTGAGGTGCTTAATCAACATCAT